>JANBPT010000154.1:0-65287 GCA_027575765.1 Tieghemiomyces parasiticus | reverse complement strand
GGCTCCACCCCCACCAATGTGAGCACCGACGGCTCGTGCAATGCCAACAAGATCTGTCCTGGCACCCAGTGCTGCTCGCAGTGGGGCTACTGCGGTGCCGGGGATGCCTTCTGCGGCGCTGGCTGCCAAAACGGTCCCTGTACCGGTGGACCCAAGCCTCCGACCTCCACCAGCCAGGGCGGCGGTGGCGGCTCCAACCCCACCAATGTGAGCACCGACGGCTCGTGCAATGCCAACAAGATCTGTCCTGGCACCCAGTGCTGCTCCAAGTGGGGCTACTGCGGTACCGGTGCCGGCTACTGCTAGAACCTCTATACTAGCCGACCATTACTCAGCGGGTGAACCGCCGCCGTTCGCACAGGTTCACCCCCACGCTTAGTCTTCCCGGTTATTATCAAGTTGGTCATTGTATTACCTTCTCCACTACTGCCGTTTCCCGGTATACCTTAGCCGCAGCTCCGGCTGCTTGCCCTCCTACCTATTCACACACTCCTGTTAAATCAGTATCGCCTTTTTTTGCTTCCTAACGCTCATGGCACATGGGTTGCTGGTATGAGTCGTCATGCCTATTGTCGCTCCCAAACCTGCCATTCGCGTGGCACCCTTTCACATCTCAACGATATAAATAGCTGTACATTCCTTATCCAAACAACGCTCTGGGCACGTCATGTTTCCGGAACACCAGCGTAGCTGGACTACAAAGTCGGATTATTGGGCGATAGCTAGATTGACCGACAACACCCGCCAATAAGTAGGCCATGGCTAACCCGCACTAGCCGTGGTACGAGATGGGTGCAGGAGTGGTTCCCCATGCATGGCACTAAGTAAACTGCAGATAGGGAGGGGAGGCGAGTGGGTGCCGCTTAGATCTCGTTGGACGCATTGAGTAGTGTCGTTTAGGGTACATTGCAGGAAGCAGGAACGTAGTCGTTGGGAGTGAGCAGGGTCTAAATGAGGCACACCTGCTTCATGTCGAGAGGGTAAGAGGGACCTCAGCGTGGGTGCGTAAGGCTCGATGCAATATAATTATAGCTAGGCGTCGAATATCTAACTCACCATTAAGCTGTACAGGCGATTCGATATCCCGGTGGTAAGGATGGCTTAAGGTTTTAGATCTTGCCGTTGTAGATGAGAGAAGGACCGTCGAAGGCGAAGGGTTGGGTGGCATGACCACATCAGGATCGGAACGTTCCTCCCTTCAAATATATATGTATTATATTCTTTCATCGTGTCGACTTCCGCAGTCCCATCCCCCACCCCACCCTAATCTACTAATCCTGATGTGCAGGTCCTCATTAAACAATGTCAATATGCGGGCCGCAAGGCAAATAGCCTTTAACGTGAGCTGAGAGCCCTGCTATGATAGGCTGCATCTGGCCGTATCACCATCAACAGGAAACGAGCTCGCTTGTGGTACAGGCCACTACTCCTTTGAAGAGGAGCCTAGGTTTGGCCACCCGTCAGACAGCATTGGCAACCTTTGCGGGGCCATAGCTCTGAGGCTGCTGGAGGAGGTCTCTCCACTGACTGCGGACCAACTAGCTCATGCCTGGCCCACTTCCCCTACCACCATGCGCAACCCCCTGCGGGGGAATCTGAGATGGCATGCCCTTTTCAGCTGCCGGATCCCCCGCAACCCCACCAGCGACCAGCACCGCCAGCAGGTACCTTATGAACACTGTTTTCCTAGAAGAGTCCGACGAGCCAGTGCGTACCTGCTAGGCTTGACTGCCACAAGCGAGAACGACTAGGGGTACCTGCACAATCTACTTGGGGGTTCTAACCACCGGAGGTAGCGCCCTAAACGGGGACCTGTTTCAACCCAGACTCACCCGGGCTGTGGCATACCTGAGGGCACGTTGAAGGGTAGGCAGAGTGTTATTTTACCCAGGCGCGGCCAGTTGTACCCGAGTACCAAACTTTCTACAGCCCTTGGCTGTTTAGGGGTGTCAAACGACGGCTGAGGGGTAGAAACTTCACCACCCTGGAGGCGGTCGTAGCCACCTGGCAATTGGAGCTAGCCAAGCTCCTTCAGACTCTACATCGATGACTGGTTAGAACGGGCATGTCGGGTAGTCCAGAGTGGTGGTGACTATATTGAATAGATGCGATTTAGATTTGAATACCCGATAATATGAGGCGCCTATATTAGGTGATACTTAGTGGACGTTTGACGTATAATTTGACCATAGTGACCCGAAAACAACACCACTGGCCCAGTGCCGTGCCCGTGTTTCACCAAAGTGTCCGCCATCCATGGGTGGGAACATTGCTTAGTCCATGCCATTCCCAGCCGTCGTCCACTCTCTCCATCGCCCCGATTGTCAACATTACTGGAATCTCCCTACCGTGGACGTCTGTTATGATCATACACTACATTCCGCCTTCAGCTTTTCAATACAGCCCATACGGCAAATTCAATATCCTTCCTCCCCGCTCAACCCTCATTCCCCTCACTATGGATCCCTCCCGATCCCACCTACCAGCCAACACGAACCTCGAGGAAAAACGGCTAGCTTCCCGCGAGACCATGGACGGTAAGTGTCGACAGCTTCAAGTGGCCAAAACTTTATCACCACTACTCTGTCGCCTCCAGGGACATAGCCACTCAAATATCAAATGCTGAGTGCGGGTCCCCCCCCCCTCCCACCGTTGGGAAGCTCTTATAACGGCCATCTTCTGCTACTACTCAGAACGAAGCCGCAGTTTGACATGCCTGGGAGATAGTTTGTCACCTTATTGAACTGACATGTTTTTACAACAGCGCCTTCAACTTAATCACTTCCCAACCGTTGCCGCCTATTTAGTTCTCCACGAAATGGCCACGTTGCTTGGTACTGAGTTGAGCCGGGAAGCCCTGGTCCAGTGCGTTAAACTCTGCGAGATGGGTATTAACCCCGAGGCTGTGGCTGGCGTAGTCAAAGAGTTACGGCGTGAGGCCGAGGCAACCACTGGTAACACCGGGCCGTGATGTCACAATACAGGACGTTGTATTACTATTATTATCATCTTTTTTAGAACAGACGTGATCACTTGTACATCCATCGTAAGCTTACAAACTTAGTTTTTTGTTTTCCATTTACAGTCGACGGTCACCACCTGATTACGCATCCCGAAACACATACCAGAGCTCATACACTTTGTGCCCCACCTCTCGCCACCTAATTTGTACGGTTACTCGATATACTAAATACATTGAGCACAGGCCCACGAAGAATTATATTAATGAACACCCGATTCGCAGCTTGGATGGGACGTTTCAACGAAAGGTATGAAGGACCCCTAGCAGGCCGGCCTAAAACGTCGGCTCGATAAAAGTGTCGTACCCAACCTCGCCGGACGTCGTAAGGAAGTACGAGTCGTTAAACCCGAGATCCTGGGGCTGCAGCAGGGCTTCGTTGAGCACCTCGGCCACGGCATCGCTCGGCGTATCGACCACCAGATTGTGCAGCATACCCAGAAAGTAGTCGGCCGGTCGTGCCCATTTTTCGGAATCCGTAGGGATCGGTACGCGCTGCGATGGCGCCGAGGCGGTGGGGTTCGTGGCAGTAGATGATGATGGCGCCGACGGTCCATATCCCGAGGAATGCGCGGCGGTGGCGGATGGCGTCGTTGAGGCAGCAGCGTTTGGATGCGCTGCCGCGTCCATTGAGCCTGCGGCGGTGGCAGCTCCACTGGCTGATGAAGCTTTCGCGATCGACGACGGCGTTGCGCCCGCGGACGAAATGTTCGGCAAATGTTTGCCGTCTCCGGTGGTCATACTGGGTTCCATCGGCATCCGCGCCGCCATGGCCGGCGAAGCACCAACGGTCGCGGGCATCAGATTGGCTTGGGCGCCGTGAGTGCCAGACCCTGTCATGCCCGGTTGGGCGCCAGCCGTATTGGCAATCGAGCCGCTAGCTCCGGGTGCGGAAGACACGGTGGAGGGTGCGGTGGACCCTCCCTCAACACCAAGATTTGTCGAACCGGCTGCGGTTGCGGCTGCCGCGGCCGCGGCTGCAGCCTTCTTGGCCGCGGCGGCTTTACTCTTGGCTGACTCGCGTTTAGCCTTCGTAGCAGGATTCTTGATGGGCCGGCTCTTGGGGGTGGTGGACTCATTGGCGGTGGCGGGCGGTAAAATAGACTTGGCCATACTCGGACTCATTTCGACCGCTGGTACTTTGTTACCGGCCATTGCGGTCTCGTCCTTGGCTGTTATCCCGACGGCTGCCGCGACGGTGGCCGCCAGGGATCCTGCGGCCGGGCTAGCAGTCTCCGACAACGTCTCCGATTTAACTGCCGCCGCACCCTTTTTGCGGGCTGGCAGTTTAAGGTCGGTCGAGGACAACGGGTGCTTGACGGCTTTGCTAAATTCATCGACATTGTCACGCTCCACCTGCAGAGTATCTGGCACCGTACCTAGAGTAAGTGGGGGCTGGCCGTTGCCAATGTAGGTCCAGACCTTCTGCAGGACGTTCTGGGCGGAGACACAGTGGCCGCGGAAGGTCTCCGGCATGCAAATGTACTTGTCTTCCGCAACTAGTTCCCACTGGCGAGTAAATAGCGCTTTCTGCTCGCGTTGGAGCCAGGCAGACAGCGACAGTTCGGATTGTGAGCGGAGCATGGTCGTTGTGGTGGGTTTTGTTGCGGTCCAAAGCGAATAGGTGTACATAGGGAAGGTGGTGTTACAAAATATCGAAGAATTAGTAGGCATTCGGTGAATCAAAAAGGAGCCGAAATAGGATTCCTGATCGGCGACTTCAAACTCCGACGGTGGGAAGGATGCACGCAAGTGGGCACTCGCACACATATAGCTTGACCAACACCCGTAGTTGGTGACCCCCAATCGATTAATCTTTGGCAATACAAGTAAATAAATAAAAAATTCTTGATCTGGTGGCGCAGTCCGCAGTCAGATCGCCAAAAGGACACAGTACACGCCCGCGCAAAAAAAAAGGCGATTGTCCTCCTTCCTTGCATCAGCGATCATGTAAAGACGGAGAGCCACACCACTGTACTTACGAGGGATATGAGCCGCATTGCATTGTCCTTGGTTTGGGCGAAGCGAAACAGGGGTAGGAAGGCCTGTTCAAGTCGATTAAAGTACGGTGCGTACTGATACAGGAGCGTCTTGATTTCGATCTTTTGCGCGTCGGTGAGGTTGACTAGAAGCTTTTCGGTGTCGAGGGACAGAGCCCCCCGGCTAAACAGTATCTTGATGCGCGCCGACTGGTCTTCGTTCCCTGCGGCCGCGGCGCTGGTTCCGGATACTGGCGCACCGGGAGTGGCAGTACCGGCGGCGGTGGTGGTAGTGGTGGCCAAGGGTGGCGCTGGAGTGGGCTGGGGAGGGACTTTCGCTGGTGGCGGAGCAGGAGTGGTCGTGGCGGGGGGGTTCGTGGGTCCACCTCCCTGTAACATCTGATTAGGTACTGATTGGTTGGGCTGGCCCGTTGTGGCAGTGTCCTGGTTGGGCTGGACCGACGTGTGAGGCCGTTGAGCCTGTAACTGGGCCCGCTGGAGTGCGAGGGCCTGGTGCTGATGAGCTTGCTGCTGCTGCTGTTGTTGTTGCTGCTGTTGTTGTTGTTGCTGCTGCTGCTGCTGCTGTTGCTGCTGCTGTTGCTGTTGTTGCTGCTGCTGCTGCTGCTGAGCCTGGAGAAACTGTTGCTGCTGTATTCTCATCTCGGCGAGCTTCTGCAGGTGCTGGGGGGTAAAGTTAGCGGGCCGACCGACCCCGGCGATTGTCGCCGCTGCCGCAAAGTTCTGGTTGGGCATCATACCCGGTCGGGGTTGGATGGCTCCGGGAAGGTTATTCCCGGCAGCGGCAGTAGCGGCGCCGTTTGGGTTGGGGGCCACCTGGCCGGGCGGGCTCATCATCATGGCCGGATGGGAGTTCTGAGCGGGTGACGGCTGGTGGGGTTTCGGTTGGGATTGTGCTGGGGGATTCGGCGCTGCCGTCGCAGCGTTCGCATTCTGGGACCCCTGCTGATGTTGTTGCTGCGTCTGTTGCTGGGCTTGCGCTTGGGCCTGGGCCCCGAACTGTGCGCGGAGGACTTCGGCGGCACGCTGGCGGATTATATTCGCCTGTTCGGAAGTAATCACCGAGGTCGTGCCGTTGACAGTGACTGGAAAGCCCTCCGGCGGGATTTGTTGGGGAAGGCCCCGTGCGAGCTGGACGATGGCTAAGTTGGCGGAGTTTAAGTTGGGCTGCTGGGGACGGACGCCGGCCTGGAGCCCCCCAGACAGGCCTGGTGCAGGGGGCGTGGGGTTGCCGCGGGCCTTGTTGGCATCAGGCGTGGTTAACGGTACCGGACGACCCACCGGGGACTGCAGGAGACCCATGGCGTTTAAGTTCTGGAGTTGCTGTTGCTGCTGCTGTTGCCGCTGCTGTTGCTGGTGGAGTTGGGCCTGCTGCTGCTGTTGTTGCTGCTGTTGGGCTTGCTGTTGCTGCTGCTGGGCTTGCTGTTGCTGCTGTTGGGCCTGCTGCTGCTGCTGTTGCTGTTGTTCGTTTTGCAACCGGCTAAGGGCTTGGACCTGCGCTTGTAGCTGGGCGTTGGAGTTGTTCTGGGCGATCTGAGCGCGCAGTTTGTTCAAGTGGGCGGCCACGGCGGCAGGGTCGTTCTGGACGGCACTCAGGGCCTGCACGAGCTGCTGCTGCTGGGCCTGCTGCTGTTGCTGTTGCTGCTGCTGCTTCTTTTGCTGCTGTTGTTGGGCTAGTAACTGCTGGGCCTGCTGGGTCATGAACGCCTGGTTGGCAGCGGCCATGACGGCCTGGTTGTTATTACCACCCCCTGCCGCCGCCGCTGCGGCAGCCGCGCTATTAGCCACGGCGGCGTTATTACGCTGCGCCAGGGCCGTGTGGATGTTTTGTACCTGCTGATAAAATAATTGTTGATACTCAGCAGTGGTTCGGCACATTTGGTAGGCCTTGGCCTCGGCTTCAGCCAGAATCTTGTCCAGAGTGTTCCCATCGACACCCTGCGCAACAGGGCGAAGAAGTACGGCCAGTCGGTTGGCAAGGGCTTTGCGCTCATCGGTCGTCGGCTTCCGCGGTTCGCCGGCGGGGGCCGTGCCACCGGCTAGATTGTTCATTATGCAAAGGATATGACGTGAAATCGGGATGAAGGGATATAGAAGAGGGTCAAATAGGAGGTATGAGGATCGAATGCTGGTAATCCTTTAATTGTTAGAGCAAGGGAACGTATCCGGTTGGGTAATGGTGGTGATGCGAAAGTGGCGAAGGAATGCAATGGATGGGGGGGGGTTCCTTGTTATTCAGTATTCGATGGTACCAGGCTGCACAAGGGCAGAGTCTACCACACAGTGTGGGATGACAGTTTAACCGCGAAATGAAAAGGCATGGGGGGAGGGGTAGCAAACGTGATAAAGGTTGCCCGCAGAATAATGGGCCAGTAGAGCGCTCAAATGGCAGGGAATGGGGTATACTGGTTGACCTCAATGGTTTGTCACCCTGGACTGGCTCAACCTGCTTAGCGTCAAGTGAGGCTTGAGTGGGTGGAGAGGGGGGGGGCCTCCGATCGGTTCAAGCGGTGGATTGGTAGTCTCACCGCAGCCTTTTGTCAGCGCCACCATGATCACCAGTGCCTTATATTCCTGGCCTAGACCAGTATGGTAAATCCCTAGTTTGGAGCTGACCTACACTACCTCCCTTAATTAGCGGCCCAGCAATCGAGCTTACACGATCACCTACCATTAGGTTCTAGTTTTATTGGCTAGAATTTCAGCTGAAATTGATGAGCATGTTAATACGTTTAGCGAGTCACTCGCCATATCCAGCAGTGTAAGGAACCCATTACTCCGTTAAATATAGTATACCGGTTTGATCGGGACGCAGGCCTTTGTGACTCAGCTACGGTAAGCCGAAGACCGCGTTTGCGATTGAGTAGGCTACCACACGTAGCCCCGCATTTTGGTAGAGTTCGACTGGCCGGGCCACAGTCGATACTCCTATACCGCAGCATGTCTACATGGGACACCCGAGCCAGGGTCTCGGTAATCACTGCTTGGTTTCAATGAATAATGAAAAGAAGCAAGCTATCGAATGAGCAGAGAAGTGGGAATTAAGATCAGAGGAACGAAAACTCGTTGGGCGCAATAGCGAGTGTGTAAGCAGCGGACATGCTGGCGGGGGTGGGGAGACAACGTGAGGGTACATAATGATACTCGCACAAGAACGGTAAATACAAAGGGGCACTGAAGGCATTGATCAAGTACGGGGACATTGGATATAAGGGAGGGGGTGCTATTTAGAGTCGAGCCTGTTGAACACGAGATGGGGCGAAATGCCTTAAGATCACAAGATAGGGCGGTGAAGCCACGCCTTGAATAAACACACCTCACAGCGACCGCTATGAAGACAACACCAGAAAGATGCCGGATGCTGCCCACCGCGGAAACGATACACGACGGTAGTACGTATCCAAGCGTATAACATACCTGCAATGCTTCAGCTCCGTTTTGGGTCCACCAGAAAGATCCAAGCACCGTTGGCGGATTAATCCACCTTAACTAACAACCTGTGTTTTCCCGAACGGCGTGGCGGTACCGTCGTGCGCCTTCCAAAACCAAAAGCGCAAGAGCAGTGGAAGGCCGCATACCCCTAGCCACCTTATCCTCCTTGCACACCTCGTGACTGGCGATAGTCCCGAGGGGACCCATCAACCCTTTGGCCATAATGGCCGCAACCACGGCCGCCACGGTCAACCTGCCTGCCCGGCCCCCAGCTTAGGAGTTGGTTAAGCTAACGCCAGCCGCTGATGCCCGCCGCAGCCGTGCTGGGGAGTCCCAACGGTCAGCGGCCTAGTGGTACCCTTTGTACGTGCTAGGTCTGGTGATGAACCTGACCCGCCAGAATCCCTGCCCAATGGAAGGGAACGGGACGCCCGTGCTACCGTTACACTGTTCCCCTTCAACAAGATCGCTCACACGGAAGGAATACACCATCGACGCGTGCTTTTTAGATCTGCGCCACAACCTTCCCACTCCGCCGCCCCGCACCAATCGCTGTTATAGGTTCGTCAGAAGAAATATAATGGAAACTTAGTGAGATATTGGACACCAGATGCCGTCAAGGACACCCAGCTGCCAAGCTGGACAATCCGCCCAGTCCAATAACAACCGTTGAGGACAACCTAACGGCTGCAGTAATAACTGAACCGAGAGCCGACCAGGGCGGGCCTAACTTACGCCTGGGATTGGAAACGTGAAAGGTAGGACATGGCTAATGAACCCGGCCGTTACGACCCGGTGGTAATGAATATTCCTCGTTGCTGTCGCTGTATTTTGGCCCATGTGATAATTAAATTGAACCATCTCCGCCGCAAGCCTTTGTTGGCTTCCGCCACGACTGAGTTGGCGCCAGACATGATCACTTATTACAACCCTTGAACTGACGACTGCAACGCGTCACATCGTCCCCTTCACTCCTCAAGGTTCAACTGACCTGGTTGTGGCCACCATCACTAGGATGCTCACCTTTCTCATTATCGATCGGCATCGGTCCCGTGGTCCCCAACCCGTGCAGTATGGTGTGCGAAAGGCACTGGGAAGGTGGCTTCTTTTTGTCACTGGTAAACACCATGTCCACCTGCGGGCAGCCGGTGTAGAGGTTTGGACGCAGTGCAGCCATGGCCCTTGAACCGACTGACTGGCCGCTTGTTACCCACCAAGGCCTCATTGCTGGTCACACGGCGAGACTAGTCGAGACCACTCGACCATCAGCATGATGGCCTTCTCGCAGCGTATGGCAATACCTAGGAGAGGCGCCTTTCCAATGTAGCTGTGCGGATATATTATTTTTTTATAGTCTGAGATGTACCATCCCGTTCAAATCACTTGGAACGCCATACTACAGGGCCGGAAGGCAAAGGTGGGGTCCAACGTGTGTCTGGCCAGTTACACCCATTCCGCTGCAAGTGCGACGCACATTACAACCGGACTGAAACACCCCCTTAATAGACACGAGTAACATTTCCTTATGGGTGCGCCCACAGTGATGGGTGACACCTCACTCTCCCCTCCCCCGCCCCCTGTCGGGCAAGACCGCCGCCTGGTGGCTGGATTGGCCGTCGGGATGGTCGGTTGGTAGTGGACGGTGTTGAAGAGGAGGTCACGGACGGCGAAGCTGGGACCCGGGAACGCCCCTGGCACGCACGGGGGCCGCTGGTTCCCGGGCCGTCTTCCGGCGAAGCTCGGCTGGGCTAGAGTTGACCATCAGCGGGCCGTACAGGCTTGCGACGGCCAGCAGCCTTCAGACGAGCTGCACCGGACTCGGACGTCAAGTAACTCCAACCGCATACCTACATGGCAGCGGCTTTCGTTCGCGTTGGGTAGTTTGGGGCTGTGGTATACTTGTTCGGCAGGACCATGGCGTCCTCCGCCCCCGCTGCACCATGTCTCTGGCTGACGGTGGGCTATCGGGGTGTGAAGGCCATGCTGGCGCAGCACGATTAGAAATAGCCTGACGAGAACGCTGGTGAGGCAAACCTTGAGCCCAACTGAATTGCTTACAACTAATAGGTCGAAGTCTACATGTCCCGTGGTATCCAGAAAGTCGCCTGAGTAAGCTGATTTTCATTCAGGGGATTGGTGACAAAGAGAAGAGGCGCAGAGAAGGAGAAAGAGTGAACAGGTGTCCGTCCATACCCGAGGGGTGGGGTATGTGTGTGGGCCAGGAGAGGAGTACGAAGGCTACTCGACTGCGGCTAGATGAGCCAGGGTCCGCCTGGCTCTCCGCAGTCCGCCAAGGCATTACATTACATTAAACGATGCTGCCAAGCGGGTACAACGATACCAACTTGGCCCGGACAGCTATAAAAGTGACCACACAGGCAAGCCCTTCTAAGGGTTCTATACTTTGTTTCAACTTCTTTTAAAACGTCAAACCCCCCTTTTAAACCAACGCCTTTGCCCCACCCTCCCGCTCCACCCAGCTAATCCGTCACGTTGTCACACAGCCTGACCTTGCAGCTTCAACCATCCCTCTCCCACGGTCTGCATCCCTGATCCATGCCACAGCCCCTTTCGCTCTGCTAAGAATTTGACTGCAATGTAAGTGTCGATAAACATAATCCTGAAAGACAGTTATACTTTTGGGTAGTCATGGTATTGGTGAAGGTGATGGCGGGTGGCATTTGTACCCAAAAGCACCCCGCTGGCCCGTTAAGGCTCGTCTATCTCCCCGCGGGCAGCGGGCTGTCGACTTTTTTCCCCCATTCACCCCGTTTTCCCCTCCCCCACCAGCCACCGATTCCCATTCCCATTTTTTTTTTTTGGTTATGGGAGGGGGAGGGCTGCGGTTCTCCCAGCTAGGCGAGGAGGTCAGCCGTGGGACGCTCGCCTCCCTCCCCCAATGTTGTCGGTGCTGCCTCTTCCCACCACGCGCCAGATTGTCGTTATTGTGGGATACGGGGATGGCGTCAGCCGGGTGCTGCGGCAATTGTTGCTGCGTGGAGCCTCGTCTTTCTTTTCGGAACCTGGCACGCGCCCCTCGCCCATTTTACCTCCCCCCCGCTATCCTCCGGCTAGCCGCAGCGGCAGTTGTGGTTGGTGGGGTTCGTCACTTCCCCCCGTTCCGCCGCTGTTCTTCCCATCCCTTTTGCTGCATACACTTTGGGTCTCACGCGCACCTTTCTGCCTCCCCTCCCCTCCCACCCGCCTGTCCCCTGCTCTGACCAACCTGGTAGTTGAGAGTCGACCCCTACGGCCCTCCCAGTTATCTTCTCCTCCCCTCCACTTGTTGATTTCGACTTGTTGAATTCCGTCTAACCCTTAGCCACCACATCCTCTCGCCCCCCTTTCCTTACCCCCGTACCCCCCATCCACTCATCGCACGCTGTTCGCCTTGGCTCTAAGTTAACCCCCCACGCCTCCGGCCCTCCACACTATGTTCTCTGAAACTGCACCCATTGGATTCAATCGCCGGCTCGACCTCCAGGCACGCCCGCACTCCGGGCACTTGGCGGGTCCAGTCGGCGAGAATAACTTGACATATAATTTTCTTTACAGCCTCGCCGCCGCTTGCGGACCGCCGTCCGCCAACGCCGCCGCCCCGTCTACCGATTCGTTTCGTTTCGCTTCCAACTTTTCGACGCCTTCTTCCTTTTCTACCCCCTCTTCCAGTACACCTTCCTCTGTCGCCACCCCCGTCGTCGTACCTTCACCCGCCGTTGCTCCGTCAACCGGATGCAAGCGTAAGGCTGATGACCAGTGCCCGTCGGTGGCTAGCGCCCCTGTAACCGCCGCTAAACGCCAGGCCCTCCCGGCCCACGTTGCGCGTGCCCAGTCGCAGTACCTGTTGGCGGCAGCCCAGCAGCAAGAAACGGAACTAACCTATGGTAAGTCTCGATAGCTCATACCACGACGACAACTCCACGCCCTGGTTTGATGGCCAGCCGCCCACTTAACGACCGCGGCCGACCTCCCTTCCCTTCCCACTGTACTGTTTCTAACCCACTGTTCCGCTCCCTCGGCTTGTTATTGCAGACGCCACTTGTATCGTGCTTGACGCTATCTGGCCCAGGCATTCGACCTCCGTGCACACCCCGCTGTGCAACCTCCGTCATTTTGTCAAGGAGACGCACGCGCGCTCCCGCCTACCAGTCCCGGTTTTGAAACTGGCCATATTTTATATGTGCCGAGCTCATCAGGTTTATCAGTCTCACAACCAGGCCATAGCTGTGCCGTCCACTCGGCCGGCCCCGGCCACCGTGTCCACTGGCAAACCGGCTGCGCGTGTCGCCGCGGTCCCGCCCCACCGCCCCGCCCTCTCTACGCCACCAGCCAGCCCGGACGCTTCCCTCCCTGCGTCCCCGGTGTCGACGGCCCCGACCACCCGAAAACGTCCGGCCGACCCTGCCCCACCCACCCCGCGGGCGACCCCGCAGCTCTCCGCCGTGTCATCCCCATTGGACCTGGCCGCGGCTGCTGTCCGCATCCTGGCCCCACCCACAGGTCCCACCCCGAGTCCGCTTTTGTCGGCCACCGCCTCGTTCAACGGTAAACCCCTCGTTACGCCGGTTACGAGCGAGGCTATCTGCGCCAGCAAGAAGGACCCTACCCGTTGTGGGCGCCGCATGTATCTGGCCGCACTTATGGCCGCTTCAAAGTTTTTCCTGGACAAGACCTATTCCAACAAGGCCTGGTCCAAGATTTCGACCCTCAAAGTATCCGAGGTCAACCACCTGGAGATTGCCTTTTTGCATCTGGTGAACTTTGACCTGTATGTCGACCCAGCTCTGTTTGACAACTGGTCGCGCACGTTCAACGACTACCTACGTCTGCTATTGACGCGTCGGGTATGACATGGCCACCTCCTTCTTTATCTTTTTTAACTGCTCACCGTTTACGTTTTCATTTTACTATAGTTCTACTTCGCTTTCTTTTTTACTTACTCACCGTGACGTCTTCAGCCTGCGGGGGAACCATAGCAGTTCTAGCTAAACGGCTGCGTCTTTAACGGGTGTCAATGAACTTTACTTTTCTTATGACTCAATCTTCCTCTTGAGTATGTACAAGTGATGGTGACAATTGTAGGTAGAGGCGCGGCTTTCTATCGCCCTATTATCCCGGCATATCAAGTTGAAACGATCTTTATATCGTCGACCTCTGCAGCGGCGGACTTGTTGGTTGCATGTCGGCTGCGTTGATTCAACGTTAATAGGCACCACCACGTCGGGCGCTCTACATTTGTATAACGTGTAGCTGAAGACACTGGCACAAGGCCATAGGGAACCGATGGCGGTAGCACCAATACGGTCGACGCTTCAATATGTATCGTTCAACATATTCCTACATGGCAGAGCAGGAGGCCCCATACATTGGCGTTCAGGATGAAATAGAGAGCATCTAAGGTGAATAGTCGGTCTGTATAAAATATTTTAGAATAGGACCGACAGCTCCTCACTTCACAGCGTACCGTATTTATCCACCATGACGACTTCCCGGGGATCCACCCCCCACCCCACCCAAATGTATCAGTTGTGATGTGTAGGTCATTTATTGCATTGAATTCAATGACTCCTAGGAAGGTTATACCACAGGCTACCTGATTATCATGAAAAACTTGCTTGCCCCTTGTCACACCTCCGTCAACAAGCCCGCTTGTTGTACAGGCCACTACTCCTTTGAAGAGGAGCCTTGGTTTGACCACCCGTCAGACAGCATTGGCAACCTTTACGGGGTCATAGCTCTGAGGCTGCTGGAGGAGGTCTCTCCACTGACTGCGGACCAACTAGCCCATGCCTGGCCCACTTCCCCTACCACCATGCGCAACCCCCTGCGGGGGAATCTGAGATGGCATGGCCTTTTCAGCTGCCGGATCCCCCGCAACCCCACCAGCGACCAGCACCGCCAGCAGGTACCTTATGAACACTGTTTTCCTAGAAGAGTCCGACGAGCCAGTGCGTACCTGCTAGGCTTGACTGCCACAAGCGAGAACGACTAGGGGTACCTGCACAATCTACTTGGGGGTTCTAACCACCGGAGGTAGCGCCCTAAACGGGGACCTGTTTCAACCCAGACTCACCCGGGCTGTGGCATACCTGAGGGCACGTTGAAGGGTAGGCAGAGTGTTATTTTACCCAGGCGCGGCCAGTTGTACCCGAGTACCAAACTTTCTACAGCCCTTGGCTGTTTAGGGGTGTCAAACGACGGCTGAGGGGTAGAAACTTCACCACCCTGGAGGCGGTCGTAGCCACCTGGCAATTGGAGCTAGCCAAGCTCCTTCAGACTCTACATCGATGACTGGTTAGAACGGGCATGTCGGGTAGTCCAGAGTGGTGGTGACTATATTAAATAAATGCGATTTGGATTTGAGAAAACCGTTTAGGTAGTATCTGTATTGGAGAACTGGGACCCTGAGATCCTTTAGGGTCGATCGGAGAAAGCTGAATCAGTCGCGTTCCCGGTGTTGGTGACGTCAGGAGGACCTAATTGTGTACACTGTGGCACTGGGAAACCGCCCTCTACTTCCTCTCTCTTCTACGCCCAGTTTTGTGGACCCAACGTTAATACAAGTCGACCCCTGCCAGCCATTGCACTTTGGTGACTATGTACCGAGGCTTTATGGCCAATTCACCCACACTCGAGCCACGGGTTATTTGTAACGGGTGTCCTGGCAGCGCTGGTAGCCCCCCCCCCCCCCCCTCTACACACACCCGCCCACCAATGTTTGCGGCGTGGGTCGACGAGGCCACGTAGAAAGTGATAGGTTCGCTCATGAGGGTAAAAGTGTACTTTCACCAAGCACGGTCCGTTGGTCAACCACTCTCAGCGTCTCTCGCTCTCAGTCAGTAGAACCCTCGTGCCTTAGCCTCCAGGCCGCGACCCCCCCCCCTCCCCATCCCAACCTTAGCTGATTTACACTTCCCCATCCGGCTCTAGCTACACGTGGTTACCTGCTGCCTTTGCGTTTCGCAGGGAACTTCATACCTAGCCTTACGACCCGACCCGCCCACATTGCGTTCCGGCATTGCCCCTCACCCCTTGCTTCTCGCCATCAGCCCACCCTCCTTCTTGCTGGCGACCCGATCCGAGGGCCACTTGTGGTCACCACGGAACCTTACTTCCGCCATGTCAGTCCTCGCAGTGACGCTGCCGCTCGCCGTCTTCGGCTTCCTTGTCTTCATCCTGCTCATTGGCCCGCTCCCGCGGTGTCGGGGCACATGGCTCGAACGCAGCTACTGGTGGCTTACCGAGGACTTACCCGCCTGGGCCGGAAACCTGACCGTACGACTGTGCGGTAACCGGGCCGCCGGGCTGGCCAGCCGTTGTGTCGACCTGTCCTTCAACACCGGGCACCCGTTTTTCCAGGTGCTCTTTGTAGCCTTATTCGCCGGTGGGCTGTTAATATTCATGATTTTCGGGTGGCACCACGTACCGGGACCCTACCTATCCGCCTGGCACTGGTAAGTCACGGTAGCAGCGCGAAAGGAAGTCCCCTCGCTCGCTATTCGATTGACTGCAGTCATTTAGAGCTCCTTAACCACCGACTACCAGCCGCCGCAGCATACACGCATCATTCTATGCATTAACCCATCGCTTGCACACGACCTCTTTCTACGGCGGCCCCCGGACAGTCTGTTCATCCCTGTGGTCATCATGGTTCCGATATACACCTATGTCAAGAGCTGTTCGACAGACCCCGGTCGGATCGCCGAGGACAACGCCCCGGAAGCTTACCGCTTGTTTCCTTATGACCTAATTATATTTGACCCGTACAAGTGCCGCACTTGCCATACCATCAAGTAAGTACCGCTGCCCCTCGTGGTGAACGCGAACTCGACCTCCTCGTACTTGATACAGGGTAGCCGCAACAGCCGAACCAGATGATCAATGCCCGCCACCACTCACCATTTCCGTCATTATACGTATCTTGCTCATTCCGCCGTCTTCTGTTCCACAGGCCTGCGCGCTCCAAGCACTGCTCCCTATGCAACGCCTGCATTGCGGGAATGGACCACCATTGTAAGCCACAGTTACAAAATATAGTAGGATAGCTGTGTGGGCTGGATTCCCAAGGTGGCTGCACTGCAGATGGTGCCGCGCCAGTATATACGCTACGGACTGTACCCCTGGCAGGCCTTTTCTATTTGCTTACGGTTCGCCAGCTCCACCCCTGCATCACCCGTGCCACTCATCCATCGCCCAGGTGTCTGGATCAACAACTGCGTCGGCCACAACAACTACCGATACTTTATCTCGTTCCTGATCAGTATGGTTTTCCTGTCCGCCTATGGGTCCTACGTTATGGCCAACATCTTCCGGGGTGTCCGCAAGGCCGAGGGGTTGGACACCGCCTGGGTTTGGGACCCTGACCTCAAGCGACAGGTACCTGTAGGCTGGTTCCAGAGCTACCAGGTAAGCTCCTAGCTACAACTCTTATTATCGAGTTGGCCAGCGATGAGTGCATCCTTCGTGTACCCACCTTACCCCGCCATCTACTAACCGCTTCATTCACCTCACACTTTTTCGATGGACTCCTACTCCCCGTTCCCACCGCGGTAGTTAGTACTGGTCGCTGAACCACTGGTGGGCGCATTGGGTATCCTGCTGGCGCTCATCACGCCCGCACTGGGCGCTTTCCTGGCCTACGCATTATATGTTACCATACAAGGCGCAACGGCCAACGAGTGCGACAAGTGGAACGATTTGGACGACTGGATCCGTGATGGCGGGGCCTACTGGATCCCTGTCACCCCTCCCCACGCCGCGTTTGTACGGGCCTTGGACCCAACGCGAGCGGAGCTACCGGCCCGTCGGATTTTTATTGCGGACGCCGCGACGGCCCGTTGGCTAGTCAGGCGAGACCAGGATACCACGCTTCAGCCGAATTCGGGTACGTTCGACGGCCTGAATGATGGCGCGGAGGTCGGCCAGCGGCCCATCGTCACATTGCCTGAAGGAGTGGCTCCCGAGGACGCCACCATGATACGGTCCCTAGAGGACGTGGATAACCTCTACGACCGCGGGTGGTGGGAAAACCTGCGCTGGGCCCTTTGGGGACCCCGCTTATCGCCTACCCAACTAACGAAGCCCAAGAACAGCTGAATCGGACACTGTTCACTAGAATAAACGTCGTATTGACAGTAGCCTCATCATTTAGGCCCAAAATTCCAGACCTACAGGCCTCGACCTACTTTTCCTTTGGTGGGCAGTGGACGGGGCCTCCCTTAAATTAGGTCATATTCTGAAGTAGTTATTGAGAAAAGGTATGTTATGATGTTATAACCCCAGGATAGTAGAGTATCTCGCTGAAAGAAAAATTAAAAAATTGCGGCACCGACTATTCCCAAGTGGTCACCCACCTTAGTACTAAATCGGCTGATCGGCCCTTAACTGCGCAGATCTAACGGGATACGGTGCTTCACGTCGACATATGGCCGCAACTGATAATTTTTACTCAAACAATTATATGTTTATATGAATATAACGAAAAGGATACACAGATGCTCCTTCAGGCTCGCTATATTGTGCAGCCTGGGTTAGGCAGTACGTTGATCAGCGAAATGTGACGTGCAACATGAGTGGAAGGGGCAGGGGCCCAATGCCTTTCTTACATGCGGAGTTTGTTTTGATTTTTCGATCTTGGGTTTGATGACATAACATTAAAGCGGCTGCTATCACTTTTTTTTAGTACCGTGGCACCGTCCGTCCATACAGCTTTTATGTCTCATTGCTTCTTCTCCCCTGCCGGTTATCTACCCCAAAGCATCACATACCTGAATCCACACCACTTGTACAATATTTTTTTTACCACCCCGCCGATTCCATTTTTTCGCATCATGCCAGGTGTCATGTCACTTATTGGCAACCCGCCGGGCGAAATGAGCGTTGTGGAAGTGACTGACTCATCGACCATCGTAACCACGCCGAGTTCGACGGCACTACCCAGCGAAACTGTACCAGACTGCCCGCCGCTGCGGCCATTTCATGCGGTGGAAGAACCCCCAGAACCACGCACCCTAGCGGCGACCACCACCAATTGTAGGCTAAACCCGTCGCCCGTGGAGGCCTCCTACGAAGTGATACAGCTCCCCGGTTTACTGGCAGCGTCGGTTTGGTGCCCTAACCAGATATCCGACCTGGTTGTGGCCGTGCTCAAAATGTACCTGTATTTCCAAGGTCACATCCCCTACACATGGGACCAATTAGTCGACCGGTGCCGGGCAGCTGAATTGAGGACAGCCTCACATACACGTTGCCTCGTCGATACGAAACGATTAACCAAGGTAAGCGATGTTACATTTAACCTGGCCTCTTTATTTATTACAACGATAAGAATCTAGGTCCGCGCTGCCATGTGTAATGATACCCAACTACACTCAGAGAGCTAGTGTACATTTTTCATGCCATTACCCACCTCGAATGCTCATCACCACAACCATCTTCTCCCTCGTGTAAACTTCAATGCCCCCTTCATGCATTCACGGCAGCTCGTTGAGAGCGCCAAGCGACTCTTCATAATGATACGGCAGACCTTCTGTGCCCTCCACGAACAATCCACCACTGTTGTCCCCCACTTACTCATCACTAGTGGATCATCGCTACCGCTGACCCAACACGGTCTGCTGCTCGCCTTCAGTGACACTGACCCTGCGGCCCGTTATGTACCCCCGGCCTTGACTCTGCGAGCGGACCCCACTGGCCTAGCTAAACGTCTTCTACGTGAAATCATGGTCCGCGTGGACTGGGAACCCACACGGACCCCGCAAACCCCCGTTCGCGTGCTACTCTGGTGTCCGAACGCGACCACTCAGGTATCTTTGGCGCCGCTACCGCATGTCACGGCTCAGCCGGCCTTCAATCTTAGCCGCCTGCGGATTTTCCCGCGGTCGGTACCACGACTACTTGCGAGTCCGGCGGTAGCGATGGAAGTAACGCAGCCGACTGTGGCTGCAATGTCACCGTTGGTGGCCAATGAACCTTTCGAGGTGTACCGGGATCCCCCTGCGTCCGATAGCCTCACACCACCTCCAACGGTGACCGCTCAAGCAGGACCAATACGTGGGCAGCCAGAATCGACGCCTATGGTTGATCCTCAACCCGTAGGTTGGCTACTCTTTATGCAAGAACTCCGCGGCGTCGGCCCAATGAGTAGTTTCTAAGGAGGAAAACTACAACCCAATTCAAATGTAATTACCGCCTATAGACACTCGTGTAAACAAAGTATCTCAGTTTCAATTCCGACAAGTTCTAGATACCGCAGCAAGGTTGAGCGAGGATGATATGAATGAGAGAGAAAAAAAATGTCGTGCTCGACCAAAAACCTTGCCCCTTCCCCCCCTACGAATTGCGCGCCATAAAAGGAGTTGAAGAACGGACAGTTTCTAGTTATGAACTAGTACGTTTGGGCGTAGAGTTTCGTCCATTCCTTTGCGTTGGCGTCGTACTCCTGCCGGCTGCTGGTATATAGCTTGGCTGCTGATTCGATCAGGGGCGTATCGAGGTTGGGGTTATCAATGAGGTGCGCAATGTCCGCGATTACTGTCGACGAGTGTGGGGTAGGTGTTAAGGAACAATTAGAGTATGCAATCAGTGAGGGGGGGTCGGTAGCTAGAGTCGTTTCGCAAAACAATGCAGCTCGTCACTTGGCAGTGCATTCCCAACCCCCTCACTAGAGAAAGGAGGTTAAAGCGGTGTTACTTACGATCGGCCACTTTGATGGTGGGCTTCCAGCTACCCTCACGGGTAAGGCTGAGGCAGACCTCACCCGACTCGTAATCCACGTTGGGGTGGTAAATGCGGGTCTTAAACAGGACCTGTCGACAGGATACATCAACGCATACCAAAGGGTTGTAGCGGCTACATAGGGTTAGTATCGCTCAAGCGCGGCTACTGGTAGGCATAATGAAACCAGCGGCACCCGCTGAACGGCCATGGGGGCTCCTGGCACTTTTACCTTCGGGGCCTTAAACGGGTAGCTGTCGGAGCAATCCACGGAGATGAGGAACTTTCCACCAGCATAAGGAGTTCCTTCCTGTTGAAGCGAATGGCGCAAAAAGTGGGTGGTAGTGGCAATATGATATAGGGGGTTAGTATTGGGACGCCACCACCTCTTCCAGACGGTTTGATTAAACCCTACACCTTGTCCCATGGGCAGCAGGCTACGGCCCCAGTTGATCTCTGTACACTTTACCTTGCCGGTCATGATCACTAGTGGGCAATAGGTCAAATAGAAAAAAGGGCAAAGAAGTAAAGTGCAGTTAGGATACATATTCGATTCGCAATTCTCGTGCGACTCCGACTGCACAATCATATTCTTGACAATCCGGCGAGGACCTACCTCTCCACTGGACGACTGAATCGTTCTCCAGTTCCACCGTGAACCCCGGAATAGGGTCCTTTTGTAGCGCGGCATATTCCTGTGTGTTTGGGAGGGTTGTCAATGAGCGAAGATAAAGGATCGATATTAGCGTCCCACGACTTAGAGAGTTAACCGTGGCGTCGCTCATAGGACTTAGGGGGGTGGTCATCTCGCTGCGACCTCCGACGCAACCGATTCACTTCCGCCTAGGATGCCGTATATCTCTCGCCATGCCTATCACTTACAAATTGCAAACGGCGGGTAGACATGGTGGCTAGCAATGAGGTCACCGGGACGGTTAAACGGCGTCTTTTTGACTATTTGTGAGGAAAGTAGAGTGCGCAAGGTGAACTGTCGAGCCTGAGATGAGACAGAAACAGAATCTAGGGATGGGAGTCAAGTATGGATGGGGCGAGCAAGAAAGTGGATAAAAGGGGAGGGGAAAGCGGCCATGAGCCAACCTCGAGGCTGGTGCCGCCTGGGCACTCAATGTTCGCAGTCCCGGGCTTCCTCCCCTGGGCTGTTCTCCACCACTGTAGAACCGTCCGCCAGGGTGACGCTCGAATGGAAGCTCCTTTGTAGTGGCCGAAACGTCGGTTTGGCAAGCGAGGGTTTCGCACAATACCCCACCTGTTGGAAGGCTTAAGACATGGGGACACCGTCCTACCCATCGCTATTGTGACATCGAGTGTAGTCGCCACGCTGTCAGCAGATGTGGGGAGTAGTGACCTATCGATTACTTGACTTCGGTCTCAGGTCCTGGGCTCCCTATCTGTTGATCGTACACATAATTTTTCGTTGAGGGAGATGGACACAGAACCGTGTTTCAACCGCTGCAAATGCTCTGTATGGGACGAACGTCACTGGCCAGACTTGGGTCACAGTACCCTAGTGTGGCTAACCATTTGGACAATGATTAGATAAACACTTCATTTATTCAACCAGATCGAAACGAAATCACCTATATTTCCTACAAGGGCACATCTGACAAGCCTGTAAGTCTGTTAAACCCCAAATATTCCACTGTAAAACACTGATTAATTCAAAGCGTGACAACCGAACTATAAAACAAAAGTTACTGGAAGGATGGGCTCGCGGGGGGGGACATGCTCCCCAGATAAAAACATAACACCACAGTATTGGGCAGGCTAGGCATCAGGTTTAGACGGTCTTCTTACGGGGCCGGCCGCGCTTAGCCGGCACCTTTTTAGCCTTGGCTGGGGGCAGTGAGGATTCGCCACTGCCATCGTTCGCCTCCTTGTCCTTTTCTGCAGTTGCCACGTCGGGCAGTTCAGGACCATCCTTGGGGGCCGACTTGGGGCTGGCCGACGTCGCCACCGCCTTCTTGGGGCGACCGACCTTGCGCACCGGTTTTTTCACTTCCTCCGCCCGGGCCGTCTCCTCACCATTGTGGACGTCATCGTTGTCCGTGACATCGGTGGCGCTCAATGCCTTCTTGCCGCGGCCGCCCTTGCGTGTTGGTTTTGCAGGGGCACTACTGGTCTCGGCGGGGGATTCCTTGCGCTTTCGTCCCCGACCACGCATGGGGACGGCCTCGCTGCTATCACCTGACACGGGTGATTCATCCCCAGCGGGGCTGGCGGCCTTCGCGGCCCCGCCCCTCTTGGGCCGCGTTGATTTAGAAGCGGCGGGCGCCTTGGTATTTGCGGAAGCCATCGCCGGTGCCTTCTTGGTCCTGCTCGATTTGCGGACCGGCTTGATCGGTTCCTCTTCAGCCTCGGTCTCACTAGTCCCCTGATCGGCCGTGGCTTGTACAGCCTCTTTGTTTGTCCCTTCCTCTTCGGCAACGTCCTGGCCAGCAGAGGCTTCCTCCTCCCCCTCGCGCTGCTGGTGAACGGCTGCTTGAACACGCTCACGGTCCTCCTCAGTGAGGTCCTCGAAGCCCTCGATGGATCCAGCAGCGGGGATCTTCTTGAGGATGGCTGGCGTCACGCATTCCCTGATATGGATGGCGAAGCGGGTGTTGATGGGCAGTCCTGGGGGATACTAAAGGTCAGAAGATGGGCTTAGACAGGTCGACACCAATCAGGGGTGCCCGTCGCTTGTCTAGGTATGTTAAAAACTTTACAGTGCTCGACATTCACGATGGCGTCTCCAACTTACCAGTGCCGCCAAAACTTGGTATCGAACCCCTTAATATTGCCGATTGATGCGAACCGCAGCGCGCCCTTGGGGATGGTCTTGTCCGGACAGGAAGGATGCTTGCACTTGGCCCGGGCAGTGGAGGCATACTGCGCGACGGAGTTGGGTCAGATTGAGGCAGAGGGCAAGGGGGGGGTTAATAGGCGAGTGGGTGATGGAGGCCATGGTGATTGGCCAAAACGGGGCCATGGTCAACCAATGTGCAGTGTCTACGAACGCTACGTTTGGAGCGTGTACACTTGACAGTTGGCCATGGACGTACCTCGATAGAATAAGACATATTAGTCGATGTCACTATTTGGCTGCAATATGGTCCTGTAGGGTTAAGGTATGAGCGTTAGGAGACAGACATAGGGTAGGCGTGTGATGAGATACGGTTCGGGCCGGCCGGTATGCTGCGGAACGAGGGGAGTGGGAACCGGGGGGATTTGGACCCGTATCCAACGTCTGGCCGGTGCAACCTGGCATCATAGTAGTGCTGGCGACGAGACGAGGCTGCCTCCAGGGACACGGCCGGAATATCGCCCCTGTAGCCCCTGTTTAGAGGGCCTCTACTGCTTGGCCGGTAGGGAATATCCGGAAGTTGAGGGGTCAGTCCCGTAACTGTGGCTCTAGAGGGCGGTGGGCAGAGAGCCGCAAGGCAAGCGGACACCACTTACGAAGGTCGTATGAGAAATATGTCGGGCTGAAACCTGGGGTAGTAGAGATGCAAGAGGCTCACAGGGATGACTAAAGTGTAAATGCGGAACAGCCGGGTAACGGGGACAAGAGGTCTCGTTCGAACAGTCGAAAAGGCAGTGGAGTCCACGGAAGGCAGAACCGGCACGACGAGGCGTAGCGAAGGACGGGGGCTGGTTGGAAGAGGCTATTGCCTAGAGAGCGGCAGAGTGGATGGCAGTGTCGCAGCGTCGCACGCGCGTGAGTGCAAAAAAAAAACAACGGGTTGAGGGTGAGTGGGGGAGAGAGCGAGAGCAGACAGGAGGAGTGGGGCGCGGGAGGAGGGGTTGCCAAACGTCCAGAACATCGCAACAGAAATGGCTAATCACGCGGAGTGGCGGCGTTGGTGTGTGCCGCGGCTTTCCCAGTTTTTTCCTCCCCATGCACCATTGCGATGCCCTCTATCGGCCGGACACCGTTTCCGGTCACCAGCCACTCGCCCATTCGCATTTTTTAGACGGGGGACAGTAGCCAGCCTCGATTCAACCCCAGGCTTGGGCAGGCGTAGTTTTGGCCATTGAATTTTTAGACTCCTGCGGATGGGCGGGGTCCGGGGAGGGGCTCCTTCTTCGGTTCTAGGCCAACCACCTGGGGATCCCGTGGCCTATAAGCGCCCTTTACCTTTCTGCGTTTCATTAGTATTTTAAAGTGTTACGAACGACGTTTCCTTGTCTCAGTAAACGTCCAATGTTCAGTACGATCCAGAAAACAATAACCAACCCTCGATTAATGCCCTAATCAGGTGGCCATCCATCTACAGAGTTTAATAATTTGTATGTAACAGCACTATATTAGAGCTGCTGGCCCGTTCTGGCTTCGCCAATTCAACCGGTCAATACAGGAATTAAGAAGGTTCAAATGGAACCGGGCTTGATTGTAGGATATGCGAAATCTGGCAGGGGTAGATATGATGGAAGGCAATGACTCTGAAGAGGGTTAAATTACCGCCGGCCGAAGAGTCCTGTCCCCAGCCCCCTCTCTGTGCCCCTGCACATCCAGACTAGCCCGATTTTGCCACTGTTAGCCTGCTGCTTGGGGGGGATGCCTTTTTGGAAACTTACCTGGCCCGTTACCTAAGGGCACGACGCCCGTAGGGTTCCGCGTCGTCATACCGCGGTAGTAAATATACTTGATGTGCGGAATCCGGACGGTTTCCCCGATGCTGGGCACCTGGTACACCCGGCGGGCCCAGCGCAGAATGTGGGGGTAGTCCTTCTCGATGGCCTTAATATTACACTTGAAAATGCCGTAGTACGCCACGTCGAACCGCACGATGGTTGTAAACAGCCGGATATCGGCTTCAGTGAGCCGGCCCCCGACTAGAAACTCGCCCTCGCCCAGAATCGCCTCTACGCGATCGAGGGCAGAGAATACCTGTCTGCAGTTGGTCTCGTAGGCATGCTGAAGTTCGGCAAACCCGGCCTTGTATACACCGTTGTTGATGTCGTCGTAGACCCACGCGTTGAGCGCGTCGATATCCGAGCGCAGTTCCACCGGGTACAGGTCCAGGGTACACTGGGCCGGGTCGGTGATGTACGCGTTGAAGGCCGAGTTAAGCATGCGGATGATTTCCGAGCTCTCATTGTTCACGATGGTCTTCTCCCGCTTATCCCACAGGATGGGGACGGTGAACCGGCCCTCGTGTTGCGGGTTGGCCTGGAAATAGAGCTGGTTGGCGTAATCATAGTTGTAATTAGGATCAAGGACGGTGTCCGAAAATTCATGCTCCTTATCGAACCTCCAGCCCTGATCGGTGATAACCGGGTGGAGGATGGAAAGCCCAATTACGTCTTTAAGGCCCTTGAGGGCGCGGACAATGATGGCACGGTGGGCCCAGGGGCAGCCGTAGGACGCGTAGAGGTGGTAGCGACCGGGCTCGGCCTGAAACCGTGCGTCCGCGTCCGTGGTGATCCAGTGGCGGTAGGCCGACGGCGGTCGGTTGAATTCGCCATTTTTGTTAGCCCATTTTTGGGTGGCCTCGGCCTTGGTGAAGTCGCTCATAGCCAGCTGAAGCAATGTCAGAGTCTTGCTAAACAGGCCAGACAAGAATACACACGATAGGCGTGGACGATTTGATAGAGGAAAGATAGGCAGTAGTGTGATGGCACGTTGCAAAAGAAGGCGGGATGGTGTGCGTTATATAAGCGAAATGATTACCGCTGACACGCGTAAAAGTAGGCGACACAGTCGATGGAACGAGAAGCTCAAACAGAGGGGCAGAGGGTGGGAAGTTTGTGGGGTTACGCGGCCAGGCAAATTCCCCTAGCTCCCTCATTAATATAGCTGCTATGGAACCGACGAATCCCGTCTCTCTGCCAGTTGGAGGGGGGGCAAGGTGGCAGTCTTCTTGGCCCCCACCCCTCCATGTCGTAGAATATGCACAAGCCCTCACGTTAGGTGACTAATGGGCTTGTCGTATGTAGACCATTTCCCGTGACGGGTTAGGTCAGCACGAAGCCTGGTCTTGTCTACTCTGCCAAAGTTGCCAGGCAGGTATCGTTTCTGACGCATCTTCCCCTGCTCAGTGGGTTGTCTTCGCCAGCCGCCTAATTGGTTTCCCACAACTTAACCATTGTAGGGCTCAAAGTTGGATATTGTTCATCCAATAGCGAGTGCTTTGCGGTAAACCAGGGAGAAGAGAGGGTCATAGTGCCATTTCAAGAGCCCGGGCGAGTTATAAATATACAATAATTGTCGATACCTTTATTCCCCCCGCCACTCCCGCACCGTTCCGGTTCAAGCCGCTAAAGGCCGTGTTCAATTTAACGCAACTAGCCCACGACCTTTCCACCGCCCCTAATCCTCGAAACGGATGAGGCTAGGGTTGTCAGTGGACTGGATGGTCCGAATCCGTGGGGGTAGCTTAACCCGCGTTGGCCGTGGGGGTGTAGGCATATCTTTGGGCGGCCGAACCAGCATGGTGGATTTCTGCGGTAAAGGTTTGCCTTGTTTACGAAGGGCCTTACGTTCCTGGAGCCGCCGCTGTCGCGATTTCGAAGGAGGTTGGTCCGCCGGAACCTGGATAACCTTATGTGAAAAGGCGTGTTGGGCCTGGTAAGGAAAGTGCGAGTATGTAATGTAGCGGAGGACTGACGTGTTAGGGGTCTACTAGTTATCGGGACAGCCTTGACAATCGTGGCTGCCAGAGGCCTCTAACTTACAAGCTACGCCATTGACCATAACCTCTGCAGGTACATTGGCACCCCACACTCGCACGTGGTCGTCCCAATCAGTTGGGCAACTTACCCAGGGCACTTGAGATTCGAGCTGAATTTGCTCAGCGCTAATGGCAGCATCTGCGATACGTACTAGCCTCTCGGTCTCCTCCTCCTCTGCGGTCTTGACCCGCTTCGGAGTCTTGGTCCGGATCGCTGGTTTCTCTTCAATAGCAACCTTCACGGCGGCCACCCCGGCGAACAAGCGGAAGACCTCTTGCCCTACAGACTCCTCGTCCGAGTCCCGATCAGGACTTGGTTCTTCGTCATCCATGAGCTCGGAATCCTCAACCGATTCGGTCGGTAGAGCTAGCAGCTGCCGCATCCTCTGATTGTATTCAGAGACAGCTTCTGGGTCCACGTCCAGTGCAGCCCGGTTCTGGTCGTCGTATAGATCAGATCGACTGACTCGGTGGCCCGAGGCCACTGTGCTTAGTCGTGGCATTAGATTGAAGTGAAGTGGCGCCAATGGTCCGTGTAATGGTTGATAATGTAAATGAGGCACATACACAGTAGCTTGTGGAGTAGGGGAGCAGTCTATAATGACAAACGACCTGCAGCTTAGCAAATCGTAGGCTATTCCATTCCACTAATAGTTTCCCGTACAAGGGCTGTGACGCCCGAAAATTTAATAAACCGTGAATGGCGGGCTGGCAACCAGTTAGACGCCAAGGGTTGGTTATGCGCCCTCCCATGCTACTGTTGGCCATTTGCCAATCAGCTCTAACCGCCACTCGGAGTGCACCTCTTCCTTACTGGGTCGCCCTCTGACCCTCCCCCACTCATTGCCTTACACGGCCCTGGTTTGTATAGGCTCATTTATTCATAGAATTTCCGATGCTGTCGGTCAGTCGGCTTCGACAGCCTGGCTACCTTCTTCGCCCAGGGTCGCTGGTAGCATTCCGCCCTAGACCTTCGTCACTTCCACATTCAAAACCTCCCTTTTTTGCGTTTCACAATAACAGCCCTGGCCAGTCAGCAGCGGGCTCCACCGACAGTAGCGTAAGGTTCTACTTTTTTCCAGCCCGACCACCTAGCCCCGCCATGGCCAGCTCTCCGGGACCGCCTGAGGTCATCGAGATTACCTCGTCGCCGGACTTATGGGCACACTACACTGGCGACCACGAGGAGATACCCGACGAAATAGTCTTTCTGAAAAGTAGCAGTAGCGGCAGCTCGGCCGCGCCTTCCCCAACTCCGACCGGCCGGCCTCCGCTAGCCGTTACGGCTCAGACTCCGCCTTCCAACAGTCCCACCATAGTCAAGGTCGCGTTGGCGGCCGAGAACCGTAGGCGGGCCGCTAATCCGCCCGAGCACCCGTCACCACCACGCAAGGTGAAGCGCACTGGCGGCGACCACCAAAAGCCGCCGGCCAATCCTACGCCCCCCCGGAATGCTCCGCGGTTCCTGGCCGGCGCCACACTTCCCAACTACCTCGCAACTTCCCCGGACCACGGAGGTATTCGCCTCGAGGATCTTCTCGACAAGTCCCACCTTCAAAAGGCTGTCCTCACCTCCTTCGTGGTTGACCGGCCCTGGCTGCTCTCCAAACTACCCTCCGACATTCCAATCTGCTTGGTCAAAAACTGGAGCGCTAACCATGGCGAGCTTCCTGGGGCGGTCAAGGTCATCCCCAACACCATGCTCATCCACCCCAAGATGCCCTCCTTCCCGCGATACGCCTGCTTCCACGCCAAACTCATGCTACTCTACTTCCCGGATTTTCTGCGTGTCGCCGTATGTTCTGGTAACCTGATCGCTTACGACTGGGACGTGATGGAAAACACGGTATTTTGCCAAGATTTCCCAAAGTTGGACGCGGAAGCGGAAAATGATCGCCTTGCGGATCCCAAGGGGTTTGCGCACACGCTCGAGCGGTTTCTCGGCGATTGCGACGTGCCCCTACAGGTCCGCGCCACGTTGCGAGCCTATGATTTTTCTAATGCTAAAGTAAGTGCTAAAATTTCCACCGGTCTGCTAAGCTTGGGAAACATCGAAGAGACACCGACACACGCAATCCGTGTCCCATCATAAGCGACCCCTTTAATACGTGGCCTTGGTTTGAGACCCTTAGAAAGCGAGGGCTCAAGCCACATGCAAGCCGCCCAGCCCCTTGCGAAATCACACACACTGACTCCCTTACCCGCTGTAATCACCTACCGCTCTGATGCGTCCATTGACTTCATTTTCCCCTAGGGATACTTGATACCGTCCGTTCCGGGTTCGTACCCTCTGGACCGCACACCAAGTTACGGCCAAGTCCGGCTTCGTAACGTTGTACGCGACCACTACCATCGTGCGCAGGACCCTACCGATCCCACCGAGCCCATGCTCGATCCTCGACAAGTACACCTCGAGTACCAGGTAGGCCGCATGTTAATCGCTCACCACCATCCACGAGGAAGCCATTGGAGCCCAGAGAGCGCAAGAGACGGTGGCTAATTAGGGGAGGGCATGGTTCTCCATGTCGTGCTTTAAAAACTCAGCCTACCATTAGCCATTGCAGTACGCTAATCTGGCCTTCATTGATACCTTCCTCCAGCTGTCCTCTCTGGGTCAAATCGGAGCTAGCTGGCTCCCCAAATTCTTGAAATCGGCGTGTGGCCAGGCTGCAGACTACAAACCGGTGCCCCCTGCTGAGCGTGAACGAATGCAAGGTAACTTTCAACTCTACTCTCTCTGGGCTCGTGGCCCATCCCCATAATTTTCGTCCCTCTATAGGCCTGGATCTGTTTTTTTTTTAATCACAATGACTCAATGGCGTCCGGAGAATGGCCTGGCGAAGGTGGATCAAGCAGGATGATATTTGGCCCTTGCTGGCCTGTCCATTGCTTAACCACCGCCGCCCTGAAGTGAGGGAGGGTTTTGATACCATACTCGCAAAAAAATGACTACTGCAACCCGTGTGCTAATCCATTACCTATCATCATCCACTGTCGTGATTCGCGTCCCGCGCTGCACTCCTTCCCTTTGCTTACCATATTCCTGCTTTATAGACCACTTTTCCATTATCTATCCTTCCTTCGAAACCGTGCAGCAATCGATTTTTGGGCCGGCGGGTGGCGGCTCGCTCTTCTGCAGTGAAAACGCTTACCGCAATTTGGGCGACTACCAACGCTGCCTCGCGGACTGTATTTCCCACCGACCGGGTCGGCTTATGCACTCAAAACTCCTTCTGGCCCGCCTTCACGATCCAGCTTTGGGCGACTCCGTCATGGACCCCTCGTCCCCGGCGTGGTTTTATACTGGTAGCCATAACCTTTCCCCATCGGCATGGGGCACGTTCTGCCAACGGCGAGGAGCTTCTAACACAAAATCCAGGGCCGCTACTTCAGAGGAAGAGGGGCGAGATACCGAGGCTGCCAACCGGACGCAGTTACAGCTCAACAACTACGAACTGGGAATCGTTCAGTTCGTTGACAAGGATCCGCCAGAGACCGGGGGCGGTTTCCGTGTACCGTACCAGTACCCTCTGTTGCGGTACCACCCGGCCCTCGAACCTTGGATGTCTTCCAAGTATCAAGGGTAGACCTGATTGCCTTTACTCTCCTGTCAAGTATTTTCACTGTTAACTACAAGCGACGTAATGGTTGCTAAGACAAGTTAATAAAGGAAATTGATCATTGATCGGGATAGACAAAGGCAACCCGGGTTGAGACCTTCACGGGTCAGCCAAACATGAGGTTGTGCATGCTCTCTGCGTCCTGCCGTTCCTCTTCGGCCCTCTTGGCCAACCAAGCCGGGTCTTCGGAGGGTACCTCCGTACGGCAGGCCGGGCAGGTGTTGTGCTGGATAGTAGATAAACCATGGTATCACGCACGGATTGATCACACTGGTTATCCGTTAGGGGAGGAGTAATCCGTGGATTAGAATTGGGGATTTTGATAACCTGTCCTTAGGGGCTTTTCAAATCTACTCCTTTGTTAAACAAGCACGATGGTATAGTGGATAACTTACCAGTTCGAGCCAATGTACGATACACGCACGGTGGAAGGCGTGGGTGCAGGGCAGTTTGGTAATGGGCTCTTCGCTTTCGCCAAACTTTTCTTTGCACACGGTGCAAGGTTGGTCTATACAAGGAGTTCAATGCCGCGTTGGAGTTGACGGGTGGCCGAAACGGTAGGCGTTGATGAGCTACCATTAGCTGAGACTTGTACCAGCCGCGGAACTACCCATCTGTGTGGGCCCGAGTCACCTAGGACGTCGGCAACCAGGTAGAATAATAAATACCTTTCCGCTGTTCCGAAACGCGCAGGCGAGGGAGTCGCTCGATGAAGTTTCTCGAGGCCGGCGGCGGTCCACCCGTCCTGCAAGAAAACGGCGATACGTAAGGATTTTTTTAAAAAAGCACCCACCAGTGAGTTACAAGGTCCGAAGCAGCGGTAAGTCTACTTTAGACTGTATTCATGTGTGGCACACAATAGGTGACCTCGTCGTCCCCTGGACGGCATCGTCGAGAGGCGCGTACTTACCCCGAGCTCGCCTCCTCGAGCAACTGAGAAACCAAATTATCGAGCGTCGTGTCTCGCCCATCCTCCGGGGCAGCAGACTGACCCTGCATAGTTTGGTAAAATCTACAAGGAGGGTGAAAAGTGTGAAAGGCGGATCGAGGTGTGAGTTTCGCAAGCGGGAGTCGAATCGCCATATAGCTACGAGTATAATGTAGGGCATTTCAACGAACAGCTAGGCAGGGTACGAAAGAGCAGACGCCTTCCGAGTTGTATACATACTATCCCACTCTGCTGCAACTTACCTAAGCGCCGTCAAGAGCTGGCTTCGAGGGGTCGGTTCGCTCGAGTCGGCCTCCGTCTCCCGTGGTGCAAAGAAATCCGACATGTCGGGGTTGACGCTCCGGGCCGGTACGGGTCGGCAGGGACCCTCGGGTCGCTGGAGGTTATGCTCGGCTTCCAAGGATTGAGCAGGTATGCAAGCAAGGAGTTCGAGAGGGCAGGTCCCGAGTTAACACGGGTGCCAAAGTCGCTGGCTTGACCAAGACAGCTCTCAAGGCGAAACGTCCCAAAGCCAACCTACCGAAGTAGTCAGCCATCGTGGTGGAGACTGAGACAACCGTTAGGGGTGGAGGAGACTAAATGGGGGTGAGAAGTTGGCGAATGAGTTGAGTCCTTGGAAGCCCAATGAGTGACAAAAGAAATGTGAAAGGGTCGCTTCTTTCAACATTACTAGCAGTGGCTAATTAAAGTGGTGAATGTGAGGAACGGTGGACCCTCCGACCCTGCCTGGCGTAAAGGGGGGCATTCCTAACAATGAGGAGGGGGAGGAGGACGGATGTCCACTGAGGTGACGAATATAATATAAAAAAAATTCGCCCGATGTGGGGCTCGAACCCACGACATTAAGGTTAAAAGCCTCACGCTCTACCAGCTGAGCTAACCGGGCCATGTTTTCTGTGGAGCCCAGATAGGTATTTGCCCTCCTGAAGATTCCTGAGGGTCGACTCTATTACATAAGGTCAATGATACCAAATGGAGTTGACTACAAGGACCAGGGTAAAAGACTGAGGCCTTGGGAATGGAAACAATTCAATTATGCACCACCGGCAGATTTCCCACCAGCTGATGGTCTAAATGTCCCATGACCTAGACAACCCATTGTTCTACAACTTTTTGATTCATTATGTTTCATACCTGGAAGGGCCAATAGGCGAAATGGCAAACCTGGGAGTGGCCAGCCAGGCTACAACTTTATTGAGGATCCAGAATTATTATTTATAGCCTGAGCTCCAGCACCTCTAAGCTCAGGGAGTGTTTCACCAACCCTGCCTCGGGGTACTATTCTTTATTAAATTTACTATTTGCCAAACTACGCTTCACATTTCAAAAGTTTCCCATTCCCTATATAATAAGTTATATTATAATTTCGAGGATATTCGCCCGAAGCCCTTTTTGTTAGCATATTCTGTTTACGCTTCGCTATGTTTGGTAGGCCCAGTTAGTCCTCATTTTCTGGATAGTATTATAGCCTACCTGTCGGATTTTCCAGCGCCTGCACTGCTTCTTTATTACTCGACTCTTTTAGTGATTGCCCACTTATTATTCGAACTACGCGAGTGGGTTTAGCGTTGTAGATTTACTTAGCTGAGGTGGGATCGGCGGCGCGGTTTCTGCGTTGATTCTGGGTCACCGGCCTATTGCACCATCACGGGGTGCTTGGTGACCCTTGCTTCTTATGTATAGGGATCGTATTTGAATTCCATCAGCAACCTGACGTGTATAGCGTTATTCTTTCATTCCCTACTCTAAAACCGTAGTAGCCGTGCGATAAGCCCATATTACGTTTTATCCGCCAACCGTGGTCTGCCGATTTATAATCTATTTCGGACAAAAAGTACACAGCTGACGAAGAATCACAAGATATCTGCTGGAATTATGGGCTGATTTACACTGATCCGTAAAAAACAGGCCATGCAAGATACGCTTACTATCTACTCAGCACACTACACACTGGGTTTCAGGCCTTGTGCTTGACAGTGGCGCCGTTCTCACACGCCGCAATTTGCTCTCGAAGGACTTTCATCGAAGGGTTTCGTGCTACCACTTCGGTATGGAGACGCAGGTAACCCGGTATCGGCTTATCGTTCTGGTCTACTTTGGTACGAGGCACCCAGCGTTCATACACCTCACCGATGCCGCCCAATTTAAACTGCCGGACGGCTAGTACGAAGACGCTGGCCTTGCCAATGAGCGAATAAATCTCCACGGCGACCATCTGCTCCGGAAACAGGCGATGACGGGATTGCGATGCACGGGTAATGAAGGCGTCACGGACGATGGCGGGTAGCTGGCCCTTGGCATCGCTGAGTAGCCACACTCGGGATACGAGGTTGCGGTTGATGAAGTAGAGGATGAATAGCGGGGCGACTGAGGCGCAGCCGGCTGGATTTTAGGGAATTGGCGGGCAGTTAGCAGGTCGGTAGGACGAGGCAGAATTAGTCAGGTGGATATATGCATGAGTCCATACGCGTCGGAGCTCACCCTAAGCTCCACGCCAAAGCGATGACGTATAGAGTCCCTCGTAGCTCCAGTTATTTTGTCACCCAAACCGACACTTACCTAATACGGCCACGCCCGGTGGAGCTAGTTGAAAGTAGTACATGGCCGGGGCAAAACCAACAGTTAGAAGCAGGAACACGGTCGCCACCCGCTTCATACTGGCGGCGGACCGCGCCCCCGGAGCCAGATAGATTTCCGTGAGCTGGTAGTTGTCCTTGGTAGTCGGCTGGCCAGTCCGATCCTGGATCGTGCGACGGGCGGCCTTGCTGGAATAACGCTGCGCAGCCATCTCCCAATTGGAAGGCCGGAGGGATTCCGGGACACCGACCAAGTTTCCACTTGTTCGCATGCGATTCAGGATGTGGTACGCTGTAAACAGGCGGTTTCGCCCAACGGCTAAAGGACGGCTCAGAAACGACATGGTGAGAATCGGGGATGGCGCAGGAGCGAGTGACAGTCAGGTTCGCTTGCGACGGCAAAACGTTAGGTATCGCCAAACATGGAGCTTCCTTGAATAATGGGAGAGAGGAGGGAGGAGGCCGGTTTCATGGGTAATCCAGTTAATGGGGCAAGTGGACCAGGAGAGCTTCACCGCGGCTCGCCAGCGCCACATCGACTTCGGACGACCCCCGTGTAAGACTTATAGATCTGGATCTCGGCTCGAACTGTGACGTGCCTCTATTATGTTTGTGGTAGCGTTATAACAAAAAATAATAATCGGTGGACTTGATATAATTATCTAGTACCGGGAAAAAAGGAGTCAGCCAAACCACATAGCGAAGGCAGTGCTGAGGTCACTCTAAGACATTCTTGCGGCCTCTTGCAGCTGGGTGTTGATCTCATTTAAGGTTTTGTGGTAGGAGTAATCTTACTGATAGAAATAAATAGGTGGTTAAGCTCAGACTGGTGGAGCGGATTGTGGATTCGGTGATGGCTGTCGTTCTATTGAATAGCGGCCGTTAGGTCTTTTACACTTGAAAAACGGACGGCATCATTCGTAGTACCTACTTAACCTAGGCTAGCAAAGATAGAATGATAGGTCGCGGCGGGACCAGGTGCCGGCAGGAAATGGAGGGATGGCTAGGTATCCACTAGATCAGGGATGGAGAAAGGTAAGGCCCTAAATGGAATAATAGGTGGTACTGGGTTTTGATAATGAGGGGGATGGAAGGGTTGGGCCACTGTGGGGACAATAAGGTAGACCTTCCATTAATCAGCTACTATAAGATATAGCCACCAAGACCAGCTGGCACCGCCTGGGACGACAACTGGCCGGCCTCACTTGGGATATGGCTCAAGGGGAGGGGGAGGGGTTTTGGGCTAGGACATCGTCCATTCCCCTTTTCCCTTCTATGCACAGGTTTGCTTCCCCCTCGTGTGGGTACTATAATCAACCGCCGCTAATTAATGGAAGAATAGTTGTAGTGTTGGTAAACGGCGGTTAGCACTAACGAGTCCAATTGGGCAGTACTTCGACAGGGATGGGCTAATCTTATCTATTCCCGAATAAGCTATGGGCTGGCTTAAGGCTAAGGAGGAGAGTTTTAATGGTAGAGGAGAAGCCTAACGAAGCGTTGGCTACTAAGGTAGCCAAGTGCTACAAATTGCCAAACGATACAAAGCGGATTGTAGGCGGTAAAATGGAGGAGGAACCCAGAAAAATTTAGGCTTCCAAAGTTAACAATGTTTTCTGGGGGTGGTTGGGGTTTTTTTGCAGTTAGGGTGGAAAGAGGAAAAGGTAAATTAAAGGTGATGCTAATTGGAGAGATACTAGGACAAAGGATTAAGCGGAGCTCGAAATCTTGAATAAACGGGTAAAAGAATAAGCTGTATCGAAATGATTAGTAAAGGAATAAACGGTAAAACGAGTAGAGGAACAAACGTACAGGGTAAAACGAATAAAGCAACAAAAATAAAAATAACGGGGAATACAAGTCCCGGGCATTCACAGAAAAAGGGATTTGAGAATTCCCGGTTCCTGTTTTGACCCCTTAGGCATCGTTATATTCTTTACGACTTACGAAATAAGGCGAAGCCGGTGGGAGCATTTATGGTCGCCACAGTTATGTAGAGCCTAAAACGAACAAATAAATAGATCTTATTAGGACTAGATATACCGTTGAGGAGGGTAGACAACTATAACTACAACATTGAAAGAGTCTCGGTTGCTAATTATGTACAGAAATCACGCGGAAATCTATTCACCAGTTGTACATGCCCCCCGGGACTCTCATAGCTATCCGAACCACATTTTCACCGCTCCAGGTTGTTTTTTTCTTTTTCAAGCTGGACGTAAAACGGCCTTGCTCTACACACATGAGAGTCGCAGCTGTTTACGCGACGTTAGATAAACTGATCCCTCCTCCCCAGGACTGCGAGGTACAATCCCTTTACCCTTGGAGAGGCACAGGTCACAGTCTGGTTGGTGGGAAGTGAGAAAGGGGGACGGTAAGTGATAGGGCCGAACGGCACGGGCCTCGACCGAACTTTTGGTCTGTATCCCTCCCCCAGTCCTTCCTAATGTTCATCGGTCGAGACTGGTGAAGTTGACATCCTTCCATATTTTCCCTCCCTCCCGTACCACCACGATTACTTCCTTTAGATCCTCCTCATATAAATAGGATCCCTTCCGCAGGTAAGGATGCGCTATACATATCGTGCTGTGACCCGTAGTTTTACGTTGACTCTCTAGGTTGTAAATAAGCCAACATCAACCGCCTTTTATTTTTGGCCTAACCGTGCACCTCACCACCCTACTTTTAATCCACCCCCTCCGCCGAGTCCATTCTTCTAATTACCGTGGTTTAGCTCTTTGTTTAAAAAAAAAATACGGACCTGGAAAATCTATCGCTCCCGCCGTCTCCCCTGTTGCCTCGCCCCAGTCAAGCTCGTTCACCTTCCAATTCACCGGGCCTCAACATCCTTGAAAATGCTATACAGTCCGACTATATTCTTCCTAACTTTTGCCGCATTTCTCTTCTCGGCCGAGGCCCGTCCCGTGCTTGAAGATACCCTATCTGACCAAGGACATCAGTTTCTGTCCATTCCTGGCCAAAAACTCCTACAGAAGAGCACGGCATTCCTCCAGGGGCCACCGTACACCTCTGGGGAGCTCACCTTCACTAAGGGCAACACACTCAACAGCCAAAGGCAGCCCTTGCAGGATGGCTCCCCATCGCTCGATTATTTTTCCTACAAGCCGAGGGCATCGGAAAGGCCTGCTTCACCCGCCAAGTCCAAGCTCAACGACCACAGCTTACTTCTACAGCCATTCATCCCAAACTCGGATTTTTTTAATGACTCGCCGGACTATGGCAGCCCCACGAGCTCTGACTGCTCTGGCACCTCACCACCTGAAGACCTTTACGATGAGGTAACTAGCGAACCCGTGCAGCCGTATGTGGACCCGGCCAGTTATAAGCGCTTCAAAGCTGAGGGCGGTGTTTACGTTGGTAATAGCCTAGGCATCGATAGGCGTGGTAATTGTGTCCTTTTGAGCCATAATACCTTAGACTCCGTTGGGCAGTCTCAGGTGGTCCCTCTTAAAAAGCATAAACATGCCTTCTAGACCTACACTGGCCTCCACGGTGCTGGTACCGGTGTACCTTACTTGATAGAAAGCACCACTATACGTTTATAAATAAGATTGGCGGCTTGGATGCTGACTGTAGTAGGCGAGACCCCCAAGGGGTGGTTTATAGCGATGCGTGCAAGGTAGAGAAAAAGTGTGATACAGGCATTGGTAGTTAGGTTTGTGGGCTTCCATAGCCAGAAAATGCGTAGAGGGTTGGGTCTTAGTAGTTGATCATGAAGGGTTCTCGGTAGGTTTTACCGTGACAAATCGTTGGCGTTGAAGGAGTGGTGCCTGTTCCTTTATGGCGTTGCGATGGCTTGCGGGGTCTTGTGGTAAGTCGGCTTTTGGAAACCGGCACTGACTACGTTTAGCCAAAGATAATTACTAACCGCCAGCTTAAACAGTGCGATTTTTGTTTTGCACATACTGCAACTTTCCTCGTCCCTGAGAAGTATATATTGGATTTTACCTTGACCCTTAGAAATAAACCATCAAGTTCTCTTGATCGAAGGCATTACGTGACTATCGAAGTTGAAAAATATGACGATGTGTGCTAGGCTGTTGGTTACGTACTCACCAATTTGAAAGGATATTCCCGCTTGACCGACATACTAAATATATGGTCTACTCATGATATTAAACATAATTCATGTATACCGATGCCTCGCTAGTAGCCCACTAAGCAGCTACAGTTATTCGGATATCGATACTGAAATGGGCCACGCCAGCCTGGCCTTCGTTTTGCTCACCTATTTCTCGGGGCAAGCCCCACTGCCGCACGTCGTCCTTTCTCGTTCTCTCTGCCTCTTATCCAGGCATAATTGCTACTAAAGATCCCACTTTGGTTGTAGGCGTGTACCAAGGGATCCACCGAAAGGTTAATAAAACTGCCATGCAATTGGCAGTAGAAGATGATGCGATTTTTATACTATATTACTGATTGTGGTAGGTAGGAAACTGGGGGTGATCGGTACTGTCGATAATAATATGGTAAGGTAACGATAACTTTATTAAGATGTTCTTTCGCCGGTTTCTATAGCCGGCAGATCATATGGACGTGGTTCTTAAGACAATGTCCTCGGATTCGTTATTCGAAATCGTGCAATGAGACGGTAAATAGAACTCGTTTCGGTTCGTAAGGTAAGGAAGAACTAGGGAGCGGAAACGTTGCTGAACAGGGGTAAGGTTTTGGTGAAGGTAGCTAAGGTGGAGATGAATTGGTGATTGAAGCCACACCTGTCAGGTGGCTTAATGGGCGGTGACAGTCTGGAGTGCAGGGTGACTGGTACCTACCACAGGGTGTCCCTTGGCTATCACACTGGTCACTGAGTGTACAATACGGGAAATGGGGCGCGGAGTTATCTGCGGTCCTTATTGATTTAGGATCTATGCAAAGAAAATTAACGGATGGACAAAGTCGTCGCAAATTCAAGCAAGGACGGCAGTAACGACGATAACTTGGTCAAGGGAAATATTCCCATTGACTGGGTACAACCTAGCGGCACCGTAAAGTAGGAACAGAATATTATAATGCACAGGACTGGCAATGATTTTATGAAGGGTGGTACTATTGGCCTACGGTGGGATGGCCAGGTGGGCGCTAATTTTGAGTTGACAGTGTGACCAGGATAAACGGTGGAGGTTTCCTATCTGGCAGTAAGGCGACAGGGGTGCTAATGCACGATCGTCCTGATTGGTACATATAAAACGATGTCATTAAAGTAGCCTACAATGAACAATGGAAACCACAAATTCTTCGGTGATACGGATCTAGTTTTAGGGACCATCCACACTGTCCTTCTGCCTTCCGTACGCCACCTCCGTCACCCTTAGTCCCTTGCAGCGAACCCAATTCTGTGCCCATTCACGTTAGAAAGGCCGACCATGGCCGCTATCGTTGTACCTAGACCTGCCTTCTTTTCCTCCTCCACTCATTGGCCTTTAAAGGGCGTGGCTTCATCTGACCACCCTACCGTCACCTGTTTTGGCCGCTCACCAGGTGGGCGGGTGCGGCGGAACAAATCGAAGTGTCTATGAGCGTACAAGTAGGACAAAAACCGCCCCTCTTTCCCAACCCCCCTCATGCTCACCGTCATACCCGGTACGATTGAGGTGGGCGAGGGCGGGATAGTAGGCCTTGCCAATGGTAGGGCTGGAAGGTGCGGTACATGGGCCCACCTTGTTGTTAGGAGAGCCGGTTGTTCTGGTGCCCCCCTCCTTTCCCGCATTGGCGTGGCGCTATTCTCCCTACTCGCTGCCGGGTATAATACCGCGACGGACGCCTTCCCCTTTCCTACTAATCGGCAATCCTACCGCTGTTTTTATGTCCTACTCTACTGCGGCCCTGCTTTGACGACTGCCCACCGCTCCCTCGTCACCATCTTCATTTCCGGTTTAGGCTTGCGACGTAATCACCTTTGCTGACCTTTCTTTTTCTGGCAATGGTTAGAGTTTCATGTATTGCGGCCCTGGCGTTCCTGGCACCGTGGTGCGTACTAGCCAGCTCGGACCTTAATCGAGCCTCCCCCCAGATGCGCGTCGATAGCAGCCATCCCGAAGGCCTCTCACTTGAGATCAAGAGACATGTGTCTTCCCAGGAAGTAACTAGCACCAAAACGACCATTGATCTCGAGCCGGACCTCCGGTGCAAGTTACTCCGATTAGCTGCCAACGGTAACCTTCCATCGAGTTTAGAGTCGGCCTTAATTCTTAACCCGACCTCCGCTCATCCGAATCGTGTCAAGTTTGAGGACTTCGATGACGCCACCCGACTCGCCGCAACTATCGCGCTTAAAGCCTTCCAGCGTAAGGTGTATAAGCCTTACGTCAGGAGTGAGCCGCCGAATTACGGAACCAGCCGACGGATCATATACTTGACAATCCGAACTGACAGAGGTATACGGCTCCAGCCTTACTCCGAGGAAGAAACTCAGTCGACTAACGAGATGTATGTAATCCTGCGGCCGCGTAACAAGTCAAAATTTCTGGTTGGCCATGATGATAGCGCTGTCGATTATCTCCTTAAAGAATGCCTAGCTGAGTAGGAAATGATGAGGAGTGGCCAACAGGGATGGGGATATAATACTTGAGCTGGTAATCTTTTCAATTCCCAAAGCTTTTCGCCCAAGTGCCTGCCCTGAGACATATGGGTACTAATGTGTGCCCTAGTATCCGATCTACGCATAAAATTTTATCTAAATTCCTTTATTCATTATGGGATAAAAACTACCCGAACTTTATTATACTTAATGCCAATTATTATACTAGGTACTGACAAAGCAGCTTCATTAAATGCCATCCGGAATAGAGGATATGATAATCGTCTTGGCAAAATAAACTCGGCCAAGCCCACTACGTAACTCGGACCGCTGCTAATTAGAGCCGAAATCTTGCCTAGCCTCTCACGCTATGTATATGATATCAACAACCCCCGGTGAACTCGGTCGTCCTCTAGATCAAGTAACAATTGTTGTAGTATAGTAGCATCTTTTATCATCATGTTTCCTTTTATGTCTACCTGCGTCACTTTCCTCACCATCTAGGCAGCCCATTGGATCTCCCGAGAGAATCTTGCGATAATCAAGTCCCCAACCAGTCAGTGGCGCTCATAGTCACAACCGTTATTATACCTCGTCTATCTCCCTCACGGCACAGCTCACTAACTGGCCAAATCTAACATGCAGGCACCAATAATTCAAGACCAATACCAACTAGTTCGGTATTTTCTAGATAGTATCAATATTCTTTTTTTCCCTCCTCTTTTTCGCATTCCCTTTTACTCCTGAGACTATGGCCACCCATTTACGCAGACTGGCATCCCTCTAAAATCAGAGAGGACCTGCATAGTCACCAATTAGCACTCATTGCTCCAAGCGCTCCTTACCTCTCTGAGTTCTCTGTCAGGTTTATCCCATATCATTTTCTCTCCCCCTCTACTATTAGTAAATCGTGGCCATCCACGTTACCTCCCGGTAGCGCTCGCTGGCCTTCATTTAGCCTCTTCGCTTCCTTCATATATATATCTCCCTACCCACATCTTGTCCGAACTTAAGCCTAAGTTTAAATTTTTGTATACTAAGCCGTAGAAACTCATAGTAAGCATTTTTAATCCCCCCCTTGGGACTGATGTTTCATATACCAGCACTCTACGGATCAGCGAGAATCGATTATGTTGTGGATAACGATCCATTTGTAGGTTTACATGTTGCCCGCCCTTGATGGAGCAGCATCACCATCACATAACGCCAGTCTTGTTCATCTACGTTTTTAATGTACTCAATTATTCCTAGTCCCCAAGGGTGTCCATCTAACATAAATACAGTACGGTTTGAAATATAAAGTATTTTAACTCAAGGCGTTTTCGTCATCCGCAGGCACAAAGTGAGGTCAAATGTCAGCTTTGCTTTTTAGAGGTAAAAGCAAATGTTTGCTAACGAAAGATTTTAAGGTACTGGTATATGAAACATCCATGATGAAACCTGGTAATATGTCTTAACTATTATGTTGTATAGTATGACCCATGCTAGGTGGGACCACTGCTTGTTGAACAGTTCATCATGATATATTGTATTATGGGAAAACTATAATCGAAACATGCTATTTGCTGTAGGCGAAAAGGTACTGGGCTAAAAAATAAACAAGCTTCCTAAGCTTATGAACAGAATTCGGGGGTTAGTGGTTGGGTGTAAAACTGTCGTTTTATTGAGTGGCAACCGTTAGGTCTTTTATACTTGAGTGGTGGCCGGCATCAATCAAGTAACTAGCCAGCCTGGACTAGGGGAATCCAGGACGACAGGCCGTGGCGGGACCGGGCGCCGACATGAATAGAAAGGCAGCTAGGTAACTGCCAGAGCAAGGGTAAAGGAAGGGGAAGGTCCTAGGAAGATATCAGGCGGCGGTGCCCGTGAGGAAGGCGCGTTCAAAGATCAGGAAGGTTGAACGTCCCTCAACAGGATATGTGATAGTAGGCAAAGGAAGGGGGGATAATGGATATGGATAAAGCGTGAGACCGGGGTGATGCAGACTACCTATTAGGTAGGTCATCACGGATTGGATCAAGCTATGGCATAGGATATGCAAAGGTGGAAATGCAGCATCCATCAATGCTTCAATGATTATCATGAAGAAGGCATTTCCATGGACCACAGGCCTACTATGGCCGCAAGGCGGACACCAACCTAAACGGAGTACAGATCATGTACAATGACAATATGTAAAATGGGCGAAGGAAGCATACACTGTGATGACGGTAGAGCATTGGAGTCTTGCTCTCTGGGAATAAAATATCAGAAAACTGGATTCTATTATCCCATTGAGTAAAAATGTAAGGGCTCTTCATAGGTTGTATACCCCCATTTCCTGATACCATGTAGCTAGGACTTTCACGTCTCGTTGAAGTATCAAGGAATAACGTTTAAAGTTTCCTATTTTCACTCCCGCCATTGTATATACCACACTTCTCTTAAATATAGCCTTCCAACTTTGACCGCCCATTGGATTCCCCCCAGCGAAGTGGCGGAGTGGGGGGGAAGTGACCGAGCTCCTCGGGATGAAGAACTTCTATTCTCGTTGGCTTGCCAGTGACTATTTGGTTCCAGTTCTTTTACTCTTCCCCTTCTCATTCAAACGCAGTGTGCTACTATCTCGCGCACTGGGCCCTTGGGGTCGCCCAGTCGCACTAACTGCCGAGGTTTCCCGTAAACCCCATTGACGGCTAGCGGGAACTATTTACGGACGTATTTCAAGTGATTTGCGTTTAGGCTTTAATATTTTTATTTTCCTGAGACTGAAAAACTATTCCTAGACAAAGTTTTTGTTAAAGATGTGCTTTGAATCTACTCTGGTAGATATGCAAGCTGTGATAAATAATATCCCTTAAGTGGCCCAGTACCAATCCAACCATACCTAATCCGCCAGGAAATCTGAAACTATCTCTCACCCACCCTCTCGTTCCCCTCCCACAGGCTCTAAAGTAACAACCCCAAGGCCTTACAATACTTCAAAGCTAGACATAACTCATTCCGAGTACTTTGAAGCAATAGCATAACTTTTGGAGATAAAATGAACCCTTGAGAAGCGGTATTGTGATTTTACCGCTGCACTTACATTCGCCTTCCCCCCCCCCTCTACTCATTGGCCTTTAAAGGGCGTGGCTTCATCTGACCACCCTACCGTCACCTGTTTTGGCCGCTCACCAGGTGGGCGGGTGCGGCGGAACAAATCGAAGTGTCTATGAGCGTACAAGTAGGACAAAAACCGCCCCTCTTTCCCAACCCCCCTCATGCTCACCGTCATACCCGGTACGATTGAGGTGGGCGAGGGCGGGATAGTAGGCCTTGCCAATGGTAGGGCTGGAAGGTGCGGTACATGGGCCCACCTTGTTGTTAGGAGAGCCGGTTGTTCTGGTGCCCCCCTCCTTTCCCGCATTGGCGTGGCGCTATTCTCCCTACTCGCTGCCGGGTATAATACCGCGACGGACGCCTTCCCCTTTCCTACTAATCGGCAATCCTACCGCTGTTTTTATGTCCTACTCTACTGCAGCCCTGCTTTGACGACTGCCCACCGCTCCCTCGTCACCATCTTCATTTCCGGTTTAGGCTTGCGACGTAATCACCTTTGCTGACCTTTCTTTTTCTGGCAATGGTTAGAGTTTCATGTATTGCGGCCCTGGCGTTCCTGGCACCGTGGTGCATACTAGCCAGCTCGGACCTTAATCGAGCCTCCCCCCAGATGCGCGTCGATAGCAGCCATCCCGAAAGCCTCTCACTTGGCCCCCAGTGGCGCGGGTACTTTGTGGAAGAAATAGACACTAATAGTGCGGGTGACGCTACGGAGCAAGTATCCTATCCATCCCAGCCGGATTTCGTCCCTGAGGAAACCCCCGAGACGGATCTCCGGTGCAAATTAATCCGGCTTGCGGCCGCCAATGGGCATTTCCCGTCAAGCGTATACCAGGAAACCACGGCGTCTGGCACGCCCTTGGCCGACTCGAAGCGTTACCTGTTTTCTGATTTTGACAAAGCCACCCGGCGTGCCGTCTCCATTACATTTAATGCCTACCACCAAACGTCGTACAAGTCGTACATTAAAAAACGACCACCGACGCTCGGAGCCGATCGGCGGGTCATTTATTTAGCGATCCGGACCCCTAATGGTTTGCGCCTCAAGCCCTATCACCCCGGGGCGAACCAGTCGGCCGATGAGAGGTACGTTATCCTGCGACCCCGCTACAAGTCGAGAGCTCTGCTGGGGGATATCGACAATGACATTCAGGCTCTCTTCGAAAAGTGCCTGGTCAAAGCAACGCAAGGGTCCCTATGAAATTGACTAGGAGGGAAAAGGTAGGGCGCAGGGGGAGGGTAACGGTGGGTAGTATCGGTGAAGTCGACCTCCGCAGCGTCCAATACCTTTTCGTATTGAATCGTACCGGTGGATTTGTATATCTTCTTGTTGATGTTGTTTCTTTCAGATTATAATACCCTTATCTTAACTCTCGGCCTACACGACCAAATGGTAGTTATTAGCCTCGGCATCGGTACTACATTGATCAGGAATGTGCTCTAGTTAACCGACCGACTACCGAGCTTGTTGTGGCCAACGCCGCCACATCTAACACTGCACCTAGATGAGAAACTTATGGTAGTTGATAGCACTAGAGTGAGTGGTTCTGCACCTGGTGTACTTGCCAGTCGCCAATGCGAATGGGCTGGAGCTGTAGTTACGTTATATCGTTAACCCTAGGCGTTTCCTGGGGTTGGTTTCGACAAAAATACAGACAACTCTAACCTTGCTAACTAACCAGTCACCGATAATATAAAGGTAGCCGGGCTCCCTTTTAGGGTGCCGATGTCCCATTATGGAAGAAAAAAAGTGTGCGTGTAGTCCGTCTTAGCAGTGCAGGGAAACGGATAGGAAGGAAAATTGCGACTTTGGGTCGTGTGCAACGTTGGGCCCGGTGGTACATATCAAGCCGCAGGATCCTCGATCGGGTTAGTGATTTGTGACATACTCCTGTGACTCTATCATGGGATTGTTGTCGATTGGATTGGGTAGGAATCGCATCACTGTTGGGGGGGCATTTAAAAAAATATATATCATAGAAGTTGGAATTAATCGATTTCGGTGTTTTCGTCACCCTATAATTGCAGAAAATGTGGGGGTTCATTATTAAGAATTATTTCTCGTGAGCAGCCGTATTTACCATGACGTTAACATTGAATTTGCTCCCCATTTCCCAATGGAAAGCCACATAAACGTGTGTCTAATATTCCATGTTGAGGCTGTCCAACCTCAAACAAACGGACCAGGTTCATCGCCTGCCATAGTCAGCCCCGCAGGACTAACGGAGGTCAGAAAATTTCTAGGCCATAGTACTTGGACATGATGAATGAGGACCACCAGGCGGCGGCGCTGGTGGTGGTGGCTATCTGCAAGCCGTTACGCATTAGAAGGATAGACATGTTATGCAGCGCCACCTTCATAACCAGGTGAACCGCTGACTACCGGCCGCCACAACAAGCTACCTCTGGCTGCGGGTGACAACATGGGGTGCAGGCGAGAGACAGGTTACGAACCCAGTGGGTGAGGCGAGGAAGACCTGGTGGGATACAGGGGAAACGGTAGCACTCTCCCATCCTCCGATTCCCACCCCTCCTCGTCCCTCCCCGCCATGCAGCTTGCCGCTATATATTCTCGCACCCCCATTATTGAGTTCACCTGCATATTCGACCCTATTGAGCAAACGCCGAAGGCTACTAAGGCTAGTTTTTAGCAGGTCACGCGGTCGTACTTTCCCAGAAACGATGTATCCTACCACATCCCACCCCTTCCCTATCTCCTGCCCAACTCCGCTTATTTTTCTTCCCCCCCTCTTCGCACATACACACACACACACACGCATCACACCTCTGATAACGGGCGGTTGGAGTCCCGTTCTGGCGGGAGGTGAGAACTGGCCGCAGCGGTCTAGCCACGCGATGGCGATTCATGCACTCACTATAGTAGGTATCCGTAAAGAATCCATTAGACCATGATGACCCACCAAAGGCGCCATAGCTGCCAACAAATCATAATCTGAGCATTGTTACGTGCCGCGTTGCGTCACGGCTGTAACCGATTAAGCTGGATGGAGAGTACCCCTCCCCATTGAAGCCCAAAGCACCCAGTACGGAAGGCGTCATTAGATATCGGCCCGAATGATGAGCACAGAGAGGTGGGCGTTGGCAGCGGCGATTGAAAGTGCTTCGCTAATGGAAAGGCAAGAGCGGGGGAGGACAGCGGCAAACGCGGTATACACATAGGCCTTGGCATGCTGGGGCCCAGCACGGATTGGTAGTGCAGGGGTTGCGAGGAGGTGGGAGGGGGGGAGGATTGCCATAGTGCTACATCCTTTGCCTACTTCACTAAATTAAGCCGCATGTCACTCATCCCAGATGGTAACCGGCCGAGATGGATGGGAGAGGGAGGGGGGGACATGCAAGCGCTACATTGAGGGGAGTGAGGGCCAATGTGCCATATAGGATTGCGACAGCAGGGAGGAACTATCCGAGCCGACACACTTACCCTCAGGCAGGTTAGAGGGGAGGTATGAGTTGGAGGGCTGATGGCAAACCATGCGGTCTCTAAGGAGGTAGTCAAGGGTGCGTATGTGCGACTATGGGATACTGCATAGCCGCCACTAAACAAACAGACGGGGGTGGTAGAGGGTGCACATGGGTCTCTTTAAGCTTGTAGAGGGCGGGGAGGTGAGATCTGGTGGAGGATGAGTCAGAGGCGGACGACAGAACTGGAGGGGAAGCGAGTAGAGGGTGAAGGGAAATAACTAGTGTATCGGGGAGATTAGAGGGGCAGAGAGTTCAAGCTGGATTACAGAGTGGATTGGATGGACGAGGGCTAGGCACATCGGGGTTACGATAAATTTGTCTTTTTTTGGGTTCTACACCAGCCAACCCCCCCCCCCGCTAATTCGAATCAACCTGTGCGAGCTGAGACCTCTACCTGGCAATCCCTTTGATACTGCACTACCGTTTAGAAGTACGGTGTGGTGCTCGGGCCATGTATCTGGCACAGCGTCGATGACGATAACGAACAACTACCTAATCTATAGCTGGTAGTCGCCGCCGCGAAGCGTCTGATTGGATCATCGCCACTTTACTGAGCACAAGTCCAGCTTAATAGCAAAGGGGGAGAGAAAGAAACGTTGGATGTCTGGTAAGCCCCGCCGCTTTGGGAATCGCCACCAATACCGTTCCATACCGCGGTGATCGACTCGACGTAGGTCCCGCTCTTCATTTAGGGCCCTCTCACCAGATCAGGAGTCGACACCAAGAACTTGAGGAGCGGCAATACGATTGAGCAACACATGAACACAATCCAAGGTAATCCTGCAGAGGGAGGGTGTGGTGAGAGGTGGTTGGTCGAGCCTTAGTAGCAAACCTGGCAGGAGGAGAGTTGCTTTGGATGGCGGAGGCGGTGTTCCTGACGGTTAAGAAGTGGGCGGGAGGCCACACTGGTTGCACGAGTGAGTGGGTGGGTGACGGCAGGGGGGGAGGGCGCTAGTGGATTTAGGACCGATAGACGGTGGCTGTCTTCTCATTGACGGCGATCTGCTACCATTAAGGTGATCCGCTCACTCCTATTCACCTCCCACCCTCAATTATCCGCACTAGACCTTTACAAGCCGCCGGGCTGTTGTATTGTCTTGCCAGTACCTCTTAGCATACCGTACCCGACAATCAGGAACTTTGGCGCGGGGTAAGCCCCATAGTATCGTCACCAAGGCTATTAGGCTCCACTGCCGTCGTTCGCGTTGCCCCTTCCCTGCCACTCCCTCCCCCCTTTTCCCCCGACCATTGTCGTCATACCCCCTCCGGCTCCCTCACTGTGAACTTGGTAGTAACCAGACCCACTCAAGGATCGCCACCCTTGTGCCTCGTTCCTCTGCACCCCTTCGGAGTGAAACTGGGCGACTAGCTTCGATTGGCCACCGGATTCCAGGGGGTTCGTGGTTGACGCATAGGGCGGTCCTACGTCGGTGGCTCATTTCCCCTCATTAGCTTACTGATAGCGAGGGGTGCAGACCGCTGGGCTATTCCTAGCCCTGGGCCCCAGGCCATCATCCCTGTTATGGGCACGGTTACCACGAGCGCCATACTATCGGCCACTTGCTATGTATGGACGGTGGGTCTCTGACCCCTCGTGTCAAAGCGTGGTCGTGGTGAACGAGAGTATTGTCAAGAGGAAGTTAGATAGGCCCCTTTACCAAAGAGGGACTGATGGCCTGTCTGTTTGGGCCGACTGGCAACGGGCCATCTACTTGCCCACGCCCCCCTAAGTCCGCCCACGCCCCCCTCTAAGTCCGCCCACGACCTCCCTGTAAGGCAGGTCCTATGAAACCCCATCACTGCTTATTTTGGGCTCTGGGGCATTCATACTGTTTACGACCAACCTCCGGATCCCCTCTCCCCGCCTCGGCCCGAACGGCCAGCAGGTCCCCCTGGTAACGTAATTTGTACTACCACATCTACATATTGTCTGTAGTGCCAATCTAGCGCTGCGCCGGAGTATTACCAAACCAGTCAGTTCGAGGCTGCCCTCATTTCACCGTCCACACCTCTCTCCCTCTGCGCGACCTCCCACTACCGGCCCAGGCCGCCAGCGTTTGGCGCTGTCTGATGGCGCTTCCTCTAGACAAACTTCGCCGGGTACCTCGCTGGGAGGCAATCGGGTCATGACGCGCATTATTCACTGCGTATTGAATCGGCACGAATACCACATCTTCGTTGGGCTGATGTCACCCAGGCCGGCAGGAAGGCTATGCTAATGGAGGTTAAGGGTTTTGGCTGGCCGTGTTGTCAGGAGCATGTCGACCCAAGCTGTGATGGTAAGGAAACACCAGCTGGCGGGGTTCTTTCTGTGCTCCTTCCCCCCCCCTGCCCACATCCCTGAAGCCTGCACGGTTTATTCTGAATCCACAACTTTCAGCCCACCTAAATATTTAGTAGGGATGGGTACAGGTTCTTGTTGAAAGCTGGGCGATCCCTGGAGGGAGTGTGGGAAAGAATTGTGTGCGCGGTTTTCGTAGTGAAGCGGGGTTGCTGAGGGGAAGAGGCGGGAGGCGGCTGGGGAGTGCGATGTGGTGGGACAGCCGACCGAGGGAAAGTGTGGCCGAAATAGGAAGGTGATCCGCGTACAAGTGTGAATGTATCGATGGGACGCGGGGTGGGTGGAGGCTTCGTGCCTCCCGGGAATGGCCATCGCCTGGCTTTCCTGCTGCCCTAGTTCGCTTATGTTTTCACCGGCCGCTGCAATGGGGCGGGGGCGCCATCCCCGAGGGCGGTTACTACTCGGAGGGCAGGCCATGGATCTCGACTGCCAGACATTTGGGCGCTGTTGTGTGTGGGTGTGGGTGGGAGTGCGGTCGATGGTGCAGATTCGTCGTTGGCCGGGGGGTGAAGTCGGTAAACGGGGGCTTGAATGGCTGACGCATGCGATGGTTGCCTAAACAGGGCCCATGGACAATGAAGGTGGAGGAGGGTGTGGATAACAGCGGGGTTACAGGGGGGTCCCCGCCTGGCAACGTTGCACACAGCCTGGGCCGCGGCGCCCTACTTCGGGAGGGAACACACCTTCCATGAGCTACCCCCCCCGCGCCCGGCCAGAGGGCGCTGGAGATGCCACATAGGCCGACCTCATGACGCGGTAGGACAACCGAGCAGACAAGAAGGCCCGGCCACCGACGCTACGCCACCACTGCATTGTCCGGGACACTATCCACCCGCTCCCAGAGCCCCGCTGTACAGGCCCATGCCGCCGTGGAAACTCGCTGGTATCTGCCGCATAGCCGTCCCTCTAGACTGGAAGGGGAAGTGATGGGTCTCGGTCCGGTGCCCCGCACTATCTCCGAGCCGTGTGTTTCTTAACCTTTCTCGTCGGCCGTCCTGACACAAGTAGTGAAGGTGCAGCCATGCCTGGTATAGGACAGAGCCGAAGAGACCTTAATAAGGGGGGTTGGACGCATGTTTGCAGGTCCATGTTTCAGGTTGTGGCCCAATCAACCACGGTGTAATCATGGCAATGGGGACCCGGGGGGGGGGTAACCCATTACGCTTCTGTACCCAAACTGCCCCCGCTCGGAGCTACTAAGGTCCCAACTGATTGCGCCCAACGTAAAGCGGTCTGCAAGGGGGCTTGCTGATTCGAGGACGCCATGGCGAACGTTCCGGAAGCGCCGACTCGTCTGTGCTCGATCCTGCACTTCATCCCATGCTTTCTTTATCCACTGTCCTAGCCAACGGAACCGCGGGGCGATGCTAACTCACCGACCCCCGCCAGTCCTGGGGAGGGCGTAAGCAAAGTGGCGACATTTCCTAGCCGGGACCTCTGCCCCCCTGGCCGGGCCTTCAAGCCGGGCCGAACGCTTATCTCCGCTTATCCACCGTTGATAGCCACGGCCCGGAACAACAGAGCTGCACGCCTTCCGCTTACAATGGGCCTTGTCCAAGTTGGAGCCACCCCCCGTATCGCTGACGCATACCCTGCACCTGGCACAACTGGCCTTCCAGAATCGGCGCTTGGTATTTCCGCAGAGGGCGAGTAACCAATGTGGGCTGCCAAGGGACGCCGGATAGATGGTATAGCAAAGGGTTGTGGAAGGTTGCCAGCCTCTGCCCGATGGGTCAACTGCCTGCCCCACAGGGAACCCATTGACATTGGCAGCCCGTGCTGACAACCCATTTGTAGGCCCGCTACTGCGCTGCCCCGGGACGTGCTTAATGGTCTCCCCTGGTACGGCTTGGCCCCCCGCACTGGGGAATCCGTCCCTTTCCGTGCTATAAAACCCAACACCCTCTTCCCACCAGAGTGGCCGCACTGTGCGGATGATCCACGCGCGAGTAGAGCGCGTCCTTATGCGACAGTGGCCCGAGTCAGGTGCGCGAAAAGGAAGCACTAGTTACCCGGCGACCCTCCCCTCCCCACCACTTGACTGGGGCGCAGCACACGATGCCGTCCTGCTCCTAACCCGATAACCCCCTGATTCCAGGTTCTAGTCCGGAGTCGTAGAACCCACCGTTACAATCTGATGGCGGCCCACGCCCGCTGCCTTGGCAGCGTACCTAGATGGAATGGCAGCTCAGTAAGGAAGGGGTCGGCTAACCATGTCGCTCACCTCTGCTGGCCCGCATGGTTACCCCAACGGCCCTCGCCATCGGTGAAAGCTGGCCCCTACACAGGTAGACTCTCTAGGACAGCACCGGGCGGGTGTGGGCGCGGCCTTCGGCTGTCGTGATGTGTTTTCGACACCCAATGTCATAGGTGCCCCCCGTGCCAGGCCGACCAGAAGTAGCCCCATCGTCGGTTAAACTCCCGAGGCGCAGGCGACTAGTTTCCTTCCGACCTACCGTACGCCCTCGGTCCGATGCGACCAGCGATACCAACTGATCCCGGGCTGATGGGATACGACCGGCTGGAGAAGAATCGCATTCCACCTGTCCAGCTTCGGTAAGCATACATGCCATGGATCACACAGCAATTGGCACTTACCCAGGGCCTCGTAGTTGGCATACACCATGCCAGCCATCGTCCCCACCACCACGACCGCTAACCAACTCCACCCGCAAGCCATGTATGCATGCATGCGTCACTAGGCTTGATTGTCGCTAGTATGCAGGTGGGTGGCCCTTGCCCAGGACGCTACTTAGGGCTAGGCTACCGGTTATCTCCTTTGCATCCTTTCCTTTCTTCGCTATCAGCCCCTTCCTTTCAGTGTTGTCGATTACACCACTTTCTCTCCATTTGTTAATCGTGCCATGCATGGCCTGCATCGACAGATATATATATATGTTTCGTTTGTTTCCAAGTTCGTCACGCTTCACCAGCCTGGATTACCCCGCCCCGGCCGCCCGCCCATCGAGCGTCCTGTATCGCGAACCCCCCACCCCCCGCCCCCTTTCTCTACTCTCGCTCCCTCGAATGCCTCGCCGGCCAGAGTTCCTTATCAAATCTTCATTCTGTCCACCTTTTCTGGTGTACAACCCGAAGTGGGAAGGAAAGGGAGGCAGTTGGTCCGGACCGCCCTGTTTCCCCTCCCCCCTTGCCCGTTTTTCTCTCATCTGCCTGGTTATACCATTATTGTTTGGCATTCTAAGCAACGGGTGGTCGCCATTATTAATTAAATCATCCTTTTCTAGACGGCATATCCCCCCCACGTAGCCATCCGGCGGCCCTGCTTCTCAGTCCAGCGAAGGGCGGGGCAGAGTGTCACCCGCCCCCGTCCTCTTCCAGGTGGTACTGGCACGACCGGGCTCCGTTGGCCACATCGCCGACGACTGCACGCCGTGGTGCTTTACACGCTCGGCTTTTCTCCCCGTATGCCTCTGCTAATATATAGACGGCCCCAAAAGGAAGGAGCTTAAGATGACAATTTGTCAAGGGGCTAACTATCATCCTGTCTGGTTGCGCACTAAGGTGGAGGGATCGGTGCCCTCGGTTGCCTATTAGTACGCTCGTACTCACTTCGGACCAACATGATGAATTGCGCGCAGGCCCCCATGCATCGTGGTGGCCACTACACTACGTGGTTAGGATCTGGCCAAGAGGGTCTGCACCACCTTCAATCCTCCCGCGAACGACCGGATACCCGTCGCCCGATAGTTAAAGCTCCTCAGCAGTTTCCATGCCCCCCCTCCTCCCGTTAGCTCCCGCTTGGCCCCAGCACCGGTGCACTTCTCATAATCTAACCAACCTCTGTATTCTTGTTCCCTTTGCAGGATCTATTGTTACCCGCCCACTGGGCCTTTCGACACGACCGTTCTCCTCCTCCCGCAGTACTCAGATTCCCCGCCGTTGGTCTCCCCACACTCCCGATTTTCCCGCCACCACCCTACTTTGCATCACTTGGCCTCTCCCGCTTCCTCCCCTCTGATCTTCCATCCTCTTTTTTTTTCCCGACATTCCCGCCCCCTCTTTCACTCACCATCTTCTTCCCTCCACCACCCCGCCTTCTCCTCGGTTGCCACTCCCGGTCCCATTCACCCGCCCTCCACCTCTTCATACTTCCGGCGTAACTATATATTAGTGCCCCTGTCCTCATTTAGCATCGCCGTATGGCCCCCCCTTCCCTCACCTCACCCTCCGCCCTCCAGTAATCTTCACCTGGTCTCATTTTGACCGTTTTCGTATATATACATTCGCCACATCTTTGTGCACGCGCCCAGTTATTCTTCCTCCTTATGGTTCGCCCCTTATCCTCCTCCGGCACACTTTAACCCCTAAACATCCAGTCGATTGCCTAGTAGGTGGTTTCCATAAATATACTTTCTTTTGTTCATTGCTGTTTGGCCAATCATATTTTTTAGTTTCATTGCCATCCTGTCCACCCCCCCTCGTATTCTAACCGTTGTGGTGGTCACTTACCATTCGACGCCCTGTAGTTCTCGATACACTAAACATACTGGCCTTGTATTTCACTTCTTCGACTACCCGCTTTCCTGCCTCCTTGTTACCCCTGACTCAAAGCTTCAAACTCGTATGTCCGACCGCGGTACTGTCCCTTAGTTCCAATTAGCTACCCCCTTTCATTCGCTTGATAGCTTAGCCTTAACCATCGTAGAATCGCTGGCCCGCCGAGCCCTGTACCTAGTGTCCCCCTGCAACCCTATTCCTCCACTCTTACTTGGCACATCCCGAGGACTTGGCAGGTACGTACACTTGCAATAGCCTAGCGTATACTTGTGTAGCCCCTCCTCTAGCCTGACAGTGAGGGGTGGTGGCTGGTTAGTCATGGATTATTGTAATCATTTTGAACTAGAGACGCCTCCGCACGGGGGTACAGTGGGTTTGGGCTTGATAGTAGACCGACTTGGCTCTTCTTCCCAGTTGCTCTCCCGACTGGATCTACACTCTCGTTACCTACTCGTTCGGTTTTAGCTGGCGGCCAATCCTACTGGTCCGGCAAGGCTCTGCATCACTAGGCCCCGACGCATCGGTTTCCACGCGCACATACCACCCCGCCCGTCCCTCTTAGAGGTCGTTGTCTCCATAGAGACACCCCTTCTCGTCCTCGGTGGTCTTGAACCTCTTCTACTCATACATTCTAGAAGCCCCCCTAGAACGTACCCACTAACTGTACCCCTGCTCCCTCTTATACTGCCACCCGCTCCTTCGCCTCTCGTATCGCTCGGAACCATCCGTATAGTGTCACCAAAGTTAGCCGTCTCCAAACTCTATCGTCATCTCTGAGCTTATCCATCTCGTGCCGACCTTTCCAACATTGTCGAATTGGTAAGTGGTAAATACTCGAGCCAGACCCTTGGCCACTGTAACCTGCATTTCCGTCCTTTCTTTCTTGCCCAATAAAGGGGTGGTCATTTCTACCCCTCGCTTGCTTGTATATCTCCCATGAGGTAGGCGCTAGTGATAACTGTTCAACAAGTTACGCGGGCGGGCAGGTATGGCCGATCTTAGCTCGCCATGCCAGCCGGCTACCTGGCCGCCACCAACACCTGCCCTGTACTTGGCCACGGGGTGGGTGTATTTTCCTTGTCAGTCCTGCAGCGCACCTGACTGGTAGGTGTCACTGCCATTACACATCTGTCATCACCCCCCCCTCTTTCGCCCTTTGTGTGTGGGGCCACAGAGCCGTGCGTGTATGTGTGGCGTGCCCGTTTCCTTTGCACTCCCCTTTCTTCCCCTTCATTATGTATTTGTGCATACCGAAACCGACGCTTCGCTTCGGATCCCCATGCACCATCTCGGCTGGCCGGGCTTTCCCTTTCGTCCTCAGCTGTTAGACCTGGCAAGCGGCAGCACCGGCAGTGTAGCTCCCCCCTCCTGTCTCACCTCACTTTTCTACACTGGTGAGCGTTAGAGGGAAACGATGGGCACCGAGTTTGGGTGGCGTGGCTCGCACGCTGGGCTTCCCGCCAACTCCGACGCCTTGCAGTACTGCGCTGGGAATTTTACTCAGTGAATTGCGCAATGGAGAGGTTCTTTTTTCGTGTGTGTGTGTTTTCCCCCCCCCCACACTTGTCCTCATCGCCTCCGCCCAAGTCTATGACGAGGCAGCACTGGGGTTAGCCCTTCCCACGCTCAATGTGTCCTCTCCCCCAATATTTGGGGTACCTCCTAGATGGCCGTTTCCTTTCTGGGCATCCATCTCTCCTGCCGGGCGGGGCCAAGGGAAGAACTGGTGTCCCCCGTACTCAGTTGCATTTTTGTTGGGATGTCCATCCTACACTTACCACCGTTGGTATCGTCGTCGGCCTGGCGTCGCTATGTTCAGTTGTCGACCTTGGCCCTTTGGGCTTGTAATCTTATTCGATTTGCCAATCCTGATGGATAGCTTTGCGGGTGCTCTGGCGCACAGAGGGCGGGCGATGGGGACATGGTGATTAGGGCTTATGCTGACCGGTGGTACGTGTGCCCATCAGCTGCGCCCGATTTGCTCCGGCTCTTCTGGCTTGGGTGTCTCTAGGTTTTCAGTCACTGCCAGAGCTTCCCCATTCAGTCATTTTCCCCGTTAGACCCCGGTTCTGCTGACGCACTATACCCTCCCTTGGCCACCTGGTTGAATAGAGGAACCATCTAGGCTGCACTCTCCCCCCGCTCACGGCCATGTAGAGGGGGGAGTGTAATTCATTACCGATTCCCTTCGATTTTGCACGCTGCTTGGGCCTGGTCTTCATTACCCTTTCGCTCGATACCCTCTTTCCCTTTGTGGTACGTTTTGTGTCGCGTCATTTTCTCTATTGCACGCTGTTTCCCTGCCATTATATTTGGCTACGCCGCCCACGTACCTACAGGCGGGTGAAGGGGAGCTTGGCATCGTGGCGCCTACCCGGGCCAATCCCAGTCTCATTAGCTACTGCGCACTGTTTCCCTTCCCCTCTTGGCCGCTACCTCGTGATTCGCTCGGTGACCGACCCTCCCGCCCAGCAAATCGAAACCCCCCTCCCCTGCCGTTCTCTTTCCCCTCGCATACGCCCCTCTCCCATATTTTACTCCCCTCGTGCCTTTTTGGGCCGCCCACCACACCCACAAACTACACGCTCGGCCACCCTTCCTCTTCTTAACCCGTTGTGCGGGGGATACGCTACCCGCTACTAGGCGGCCAATAAGCCCCTCTTCCATTCCCCTCGTTTCTTCTTTCTGCGTTACCAACTACCGTGCGTAACCCAATCCTCCTGCCCCTCCTGCTCGTTGCCTTATTTGTACTGGCCCGCCGGTCCCGCACTTTCCCGACTTGGACATTTTTTACTTGCTCCCGGCGCTTGCCTTTTTAAGTCATTCCTTTTTCACCGTTTACAAGCTGCCGTAAATCTCAACTTGTACATTGCCATTCTCGTAACACCTCCAACCTTTAAGGGTGCCATCTGTACACCTATCACAACCTACACACAGCCTTCTCATCCACTGCTTTTCCTACCCCCTACGCATCACTTACCCCACCCGGTCCCTGTCCTCGTCAGCCAGGCCAAACTATCACTAGGCTTCATTCCTATATGTACATGAGCCCCGTCGCCAATCTTGCCAACCACATGCTGCCGAATCAGAAACACGATGACGTGCGCGGCGTTGACGCCAACGGCCATCCCCACCACCCGGTGCCCAATGCCCAGCACGTCCACCATCCCATGGCTCCGACCGATTCAGGTCACCATCACGGCCGCCTCGACGCCCAGGACGCGCGGGGCCTTAAGCGCGACCACGAGGAGGACGGCGACGACGATTCCGACGAGACCGGTTCCAAGGACCAGAAACGGGCCGGCCGCCGCAAAATCAAGATTGAGTTCATCGAGGATAAGAGCCGCCGGCACATCACCTTTAGCAAACGCAAAGCCGGTATCATGAAGAAGGCATACGAGCTGAGTACGTTGACCGGAACCCAAGTGCTCCTGCTGGTGGTGTCGGAGACCGGCTTGGTGTACACCTTTACAACACCCAAGCTGCAGCCCCTAGTCACCAAGGCTGAGGGTAAGAACCTCATCCAGTCCTGTTTGAACGCCCCCGAAACCGGTGCCACCGCCGCCGATGCCGCTTCGTCTGGCCTCCCCGCCAACGGCCCTACGGGTAATGGCTCCGTCGGCCCAGCATCCGGCGGCGGGATGGCCCAGGATCCCTCTGCCGCTGCTCTAGCCAACAGTCCCGACGACGTCAAGTACCTGAGTCGGCCGCCACCTGGTATGCCGTCCAGCTCTCCAGCCCCACTTCAGCCACAGATGCAGCAGCCGCAGCAGCAGCCGCCTCCGCCAGGCATGGCCCCCGGTCCGCCCGGAAGCTACGCGCCCATGCCGCCCAATTTCCCTTACCCCCAGCAATACGCGTCCATACCCAACCAACTGGCCATGTCGGGATCTGTCAGTCCCAGTGCCTACTCGCCCAACCCGTCCCAGTACAACTCGCCATATTCCCGTGGGTTCCAGAACTAAAGAGGAGAGGCGTGGTGGCACTGTAACAGACCTTAGGAACCATGACTTCACCTTTCTTCCGAGGCCCAGTGGGATGCTAGGTGGTGCAGGCGGTTATTACAGCAGCAGTCTACCACTTGCCTGTCCCCCCCCCCGATCCAGTGCGCTATTTTGCAACCTGCCTCGATAACTTATATGTCCGTCACCCGCACACTTCCCAACCTCCACTCGCCATAGCTATCATCCTGTACATTTTCGATTTTTGTCCTTTTTTTTGACACACGCCCAACATGTTCACTCGACTCTTAGTCCTCCGCCCCTTCTAGTCCTCTGCTTACCTAATGTCTCTCCTTTTAGCTGAACCTCTCCTTTCTTTCAGTGTATCTTTCCAGCCGCGCAACTATTTTCTGTGGTCCCCCCCCCTTATCCTCGCGCCCCTTTCTACCTTTACTCTTTTCTGTGGGACTCATTCATTACCGTCGCCGCCGTTTCTTTTTCTCTACCCGTCTATTATTATTGCCTCTTATATTATTGTCGGTATAGGTACTCCGAACCTTCTCCAGCGACCTGTGCGCTGCCTGCAGGTGCGCTCCCGGTGAGCGCCGATGCGTAGCGTTACCATATTTCACCTGGTTTATCGGTATGGCGGTGGTGGTCGGCTGGAGAGCAAGCGAGGTGGAGGAGGCGGAAGAACTGGTGCTTGGATATTCCCCGCTCGACTGTACCCGTTGGGCGGGTAGATCTGCTGCGTAGCATTCCTGATGAGTATTGCCCTTTCAACCGATGTGGGTACCACGTCCATGCAATCATTTGATACCAACCAGCTAAACGTGGGGTTGCGATGTCAATATGAGGTTAGATGGAGGCCTATGTGGCGCGACGTAGTGCCAATGGTCGCGACGCAGCCAGTTCATCTAGGCTCTGCAGGCCAACATCGTATTGTGGCAGTTTATTAGTTATAGGATTCACTCTCTACGCCCATCGATTTGTGCGAAGGCAAGCACTGCCCGGTAGTTGTCGGCTGCACCACCCGTTACCTGTAAACGCCATCCTACCCCATACCGCCCTTATATGCCCTTACAGCACCTAACTTCAGCTACCTCTCGTATCCATTACCTTTAAACTAGCACTACTTAGTAACATGACATTAAAATGGAGTGGTTTGCATCTACCTAGCCCAGGGAGGATATCCTTTTCCGCAGGATATAATATAGCCACTGTGCTTTGATGAACTATACAACCCAGGGGCGGCCAACAGGCTAAACCTCTTCGACCTGTCGGATAGGAGAGGGGGCAACGTGAAATCCAACCGTGGAGTTGAAGCGTATCAGCGTCCCGAATTGCAATGGTCTTGGTATTGTGCCATGATACTATTAGAGGGGTGACCGAAAGTCAATTAACCAAATCCATATTGAATAACGACGGCCAGCCAGGTAATACAGGTATACTTAAACCGGTTCTGGTCGAAAGGTTTTTGATTTGGTTGAGATGGCACATGCTAACATGTGTCCTCCCACTCTGCCTTCTCTGGCCCTCCGGCGTAAGCTGTCCTCGATGCAGCGTCTTCCTCTGGGTATGCCAGGGTTAGGGTTCTGGTTTACGGTGCCAGGGTATTCGATTTGATGAGCTTTGTACCCATAGCTATCCCTAAAAAACCATGCGGTCGTCTACCTCAACCATAGAATATATATATATATTCTATACCGAAAAGCGTAAATGGGGGGGGTGGTGTGTCGAAGTGACAGAAGCCTTAAGTACTTCGCTCTCGACAAATGGTGCAGGGAAGTAAATTACATAAAAAAAGAAGGAGAATGATCTGCCGCCTCAATCTCAGAATACGATTAAGAACACGATGGCCGACGCATGCAAAGATGAAAAAGGAAAGGGAGAGAGGTCGATCGACAATTGAAGTAGATGGCGATACCCTATCAATCGAAAAAAAAAACACTATGAACGGCCCCTTCAGGCAATGTATATAAGTTAACTATATAAATATAACTCTACAGTTCTCAAAGTGTCAACCAGGAGGACCCAGAAAGGATCATTATCGATAGTAATTCTATTATATAAACTATATATCCGCTCCACTTTCATCGGCGGCTCGATAGTGTAGAGGTTTAACATACGTGCTTTGGGTGCACGTGGCCCGGGTTCGAATCCCGGTCGAGCCCAGCGTCATTTTTTTTTCAAAGTCCCTAATGTTGCCAACCGGATATTCCTTTGATCTTTTTTTTCTCTACCTTAACTTACTGCATTCCAGTTGTAGCTGTCCATAATGAGGGTGTGGATGGCGCCGTGACAGGTTTAGGTATAGGCATCGCTAGTCGCCAAACTGGATTCGTCAGTGCTTCGAATATTGTACCACATGCAATGCACATTTTTATATTGCTAGATAGTTAAGGAGCTGTAACTGGAGAGCACTTTGCTAATAGTGGAAGACGACAAACTAAATCTCATTGTTATATTAATATAAAAGGTGTGTATGGCTAGGAGGGGGTGAGCGATAATTGCAAGGTGATGAAGTGTGTAGGGCAGCGAAGAGGCACGACGGTCGGTGTGCTCTTTAAGGCGTTAGCCATTATGATATTTACACGCCTCGATTAGGTTACCTCGTAAGTGCATTCGGTCATCAACCACAATCAGTGATGGACGAGTAGGCCGGCAGTGCCTAGAATGCTGAGGGTGGCCAGGAAGACGGTCGTGCTTTGTCCGTACACGTCACCAGGGACCGGGCGGTTGGCAGCGGATGAACTATCTTCTCCATTACCCAAGATGGGCACAATACTGCTACTGCCGCCGCCGCTGCTGCTGCTACTGCTGCTACTGCTGGAGGAAGATGTAGATGAATGCCCGCCGCCGGATGAAGAGAACGTGGCCTGGCCGTTATCGTGGGCGGCCGACGAGTTACCGGTCATCTTGGCCATATCATCCCAAGGCCAGGCTTCGCCACTCTTGTTGCCGCTGAAGTGACAGCTAATCTGGATATCCTCCACAAACATGGTGTAAGTCTGCCCAGCTTTGCTCCAGTCGGTCGGGGTGCCGGCCCACTGGCGGGTCCATTTGGAGGGCGCGTTGCCGCCGTCCCAGATGGAGAACTGGACCTGGGCCGGCCGGGCCGGGAAGTGATGTACCTTGTCAGCTGGATCGAGGGTATCGTCACGGTTGAGCCGCCGCACGACCTTTCCGTCCACGATCCATTCGATGAAATCGGGGTCCCAGTTGATGGCGTACAAGTGGGCCGTATTGACCGTATCACCACCAGGGACGGTAAACTCCACCATGTTGTCGTAGTTGAGGATCCCGGAGTAGTAGTAGTTGGTCTGCACCTTATCGGGGCTAAGTCCAACCCACTCGAAATCAATCTCGTCGCCCTTCTCGTTCTTGATGATGAAGGACGATACGACGCCCAGCCCGGTGGACGCCGCCCGGACGTGGGCGCTAACCGAGCCGTAGTCGACATACCGGACGGATGAGACCCGTGCCCCGAACCCGGCCTCGTCATTACCGTCCTTGGTCATGTAGAGCGCCATGTTGCCGCCCTTGATGTATGACTTGTCCGGCTGGAAATCGGTCGTCCATGTTGCACGGTTCGGATCACCTGTGAAATTGGCCGCTGGGACCAGGGCCTTGGCTTGGTCGAAGGTATCCGAATTCTTGACACACACGGGTTCTGGTTGGCAACTACCCGTCGAGAAACTATTGGCCGGGTCGCAGACCTTCACCTGGCACGCGGAGGCTTCGGCGGAACACCAGCCGTCGTTACAGCACGGGGCTTCTCTGGGACATTTTCCGCCAAAGTGCTTGCAGATGGCCGACACGTTGGTCGCTAGGAATGGGGCGAGGGCTAGGAAAACCGCAGCGGTGACTCGCATCTTGGAGAAGGGGGCGTATTAGTGTGGCGAGATGGCTAAGGATGCAATTAGGGGTGCCTAAGATAGACAGCGTTAGAAAAGTGAGCAAAGACAGAGTCAGCGGGCTTAAAAAAACGGAGGATCCAGCTTGCATAAGAGTTGGGAGGGGAGTTGAAATTATTCACGCACCCTAATTGGGGAAGCTTAAAACCGGTAGAAGGAGTTAGCAGGATAAAAAAGGGTGGGTAATGGCAGGAACGCAGACAGTATGAAGAGGAATAGGAATGGCCGGCGCGTTGGGTGGTATGTAAGAGAAAGGGAGGGTGGATATACGACAGATAATGCGAGAAACCGGAATAACTAGTGTAAGGCTATTTAACTGCGATCGGTAGACTGGGCAGCAAGCACGAGATGTCGGAAGTAGTTACGGCGATCTTAAAATAAAACAGTGACCGCACCGTCCCTGAAGGGGCAAAGTGAACCGCGCGAGTGAAGAAGGTCGCAAGGACTGCAGGCGGTAGGGGTCGTGGGGCTTTGGGGGGGGGCGCGGGGAGGGACTAGGCCGGACAGAGTGAGGTTCAGCGTGGGGGACAAAAGCAGGAATGCCCTGTGCGTGACTGTGGCACAACTATATACGGTGCTCAGAGGTGGGCGGTTTGTGTGTATGGAAGTGTGTTTGTTGGGCTTGGATTGGCAGATTCTGTAACACGCGGTCAGGTAAAATTAGATGAAGTGCTGCACCTTAGCAAGTGGCGGCGGTGAAAAGGTGGCACAGGTATGAAGTAGAAATGGGATGCTTAGTCAATATACACTTTGGGCAAGGACTATTATCACGGACGAGGGGCCTGTAGAACGAGGTGTGAAAGGAGGCTGGCGCCTGAAGTAGTAGGCGTAACAATAAAAAACGGCTGTAGTAGGTCAGTGCAGGTGGCAATGGCCGGGCCGGTGCTTTATATATATACGCAACCTATTATGCCGGATAGAACCGAAAAAAGGGGGATAATCGGAATGGTCTAAACTCACAGCGGCCACGGTTCTGTATCTCCTTCCTCCCAAAGACATTGCGGCCTGTCAGCGACGGGGGTCTATTTTTTTAAGAGGAAGGTAGTGGATGGAGTGAGAGGGGCGGACAAAGGAACAAGTCGGATGGTGGGACGTATGGTAGAGATGGGAGTAATGGGGCAGGGCGAGGGCAGAGACCAAAACCTACCAAGGGCTATTCGTGCCGACAAGGAGCACTAGTGTGGGATTGGGCGGGCGATAGGAAAACCAGAGCGAATGAAAACGGGTCGATGCCCCAAAAGCCGGACGGAGTCACACTCACGCGCCGCTAGGCCTCACCAGAATGTGTCCATATCTGGGTGGTGGTAAGGATGGATTTGAGAATGCCGGATTATCCGCCAGACACAGCTTCGTCCCGATGCCTTTCGGCATACATCACTAATACGTAATGCTAAGGCTGCCATAACTATAATCCCGGCAGTGAAACGTGGGTCGGGAAGGGGACAGGTACGGGTAAACTGTTGTGGGGAGGTGGCGGAGCGGACTGGATACAATTTAGACTCCCTTTATTACCTAAGCTTCCAGTCAAGGGCGCGGAAAAGTAGGCTCCGTACTGGTAGATTAACTCTCGGAGTATTTTTAGTTACACTGTGGCTCAAGGTGGACATGTGTACGCCTAGGGGGGGGCTGTGTAATGTTATTCGCGAGCATGCGTGTGATGGGAGCTCTCCAACAGCTAGCTGGTGCAGAACGCCGAAGGTGGAGGGGAATAGTGGGATACTCTCGAGTGAGTGGCTTCAGGGTACACGCCTCTGCACTCCCCCCAGTGGAGCTAATTGAAAGTGATACGGAGAAATAGGACAGGTGCCAACAGAAGGTTCCGCAGGTTGGGGTCGCTACCGATTCTCTCCACCGCATGTGGGCAGGCCAAGCAATCGACCGGTGTGTGGTACCAAGGCAGAGAGCGAAGGGAGTGTGGATATTTGCTTATTGATTGAACGCGCCGAGTGTCAGACGACAACCTGGTCATCCAACGTCTTCCTATTCAACGTGAACCCCCACGACCAAGTGCCAATAACCAGTGTTAGTAAATTGAAGCAATGATGTTGATTGGCAGAGCAAACACGGTGTGGTTTACCAGCGGTGGTAGGCCAGGTGGGTGGGAACGTCCTGGGTGTTCGTAGGTGCAAAGTCAGGTGGTCAGAATGGTGTCAGGGGGGGGTGGGGTGGGGTTGGGGGCGGGAGAATGAGGATCAGGGGTGGAGTACGAAACGAACCAATGCCGGAAGGTTTGGGCGACTTCACGCCGCACCCATCTATTTGTGTAGCCGTGTTCATTAGAGGGAAGTCGGCCCGCATCAGCCCGTAACTTGTTGCCTAGGGAGGAGGACTCCGCCGATCCCGCCAAACCCGCGGTCGTCGGTATTCATTGCCCTAATAGCTGGATATCCAATAGATGGCGGAGAGGGAGGGCCGTGGTGAAAACTTTGGAAAGCGTTACCTACTATCCGGCAACCAATAGCCCTGAGCGTTCAATTATCAGGACCTCGGTATTGGCCGAATGGTGTAAGTGGGTTTTTCTCAGCGACCACGGGGATCGATAAATACGGATTGAGGAGGCAGCCGAAATGATTGGGTTGACGTGAGGAATGGAACAATGGTGCGAAACTTACGCATATCGCCAGTGGATGTAAAAAAAGCTGCAAACTACCTAGGTGTGGCCAAAGTCACCCCTCACACCCCCGAAGCATGTGTGGCAGCTTAAGGACCAAAAATAGTAGCTCAGTGGCTGCTACCCACTTAGTGAATGAGGGAGAGGTGGAAGACTACCCTTAGCACAGTGTAATTATAACTACACACCCCAACCAGAAACCGTCACTTTCCACTACCGCCCTCCTCCGCTGATCTGGCGTTGTAGCCATGTTACGCGCCTTGCCCGCCCGTTGCAAATACTGACCCGCCTCCACTGGGCTCGGAGTTTCAACCATGACTAAGTTATAAGTGACCGGAAGAGTACGGTCTGCCGTCGCTCATTTCCATAGGGGAGGGGGGTTATCACCATCACACCGACCTGGTGAGCTCTGCTGGGCCTTACAAAAACAATAATGAGGTTAGAACCCTCCAGTCCGAACCTAGCAAATACCTCACGTCCCTCGACATGTTTTTTTTTTTTTTGGCGAAATCTTTGCTCTCCACGTTGATACGCCTAGGCTACCGGATATGGTAGGTGGTCGGCAAATGTGGGGATGAGTAGGTATGTCAAAATCAGGGAGCACGAGGATACCGAGCGGTTGGTGATGATGTGACGAACAGGTTTCAGATTTAACCAGTGCTCCTGTATATATATATTAAATTAGGTACACTGAGCCGCGGCCTTATTAAAACGCTGAAGTTGTAGAGTTCTTTGGTGGGTTGCGCTCCCCGCCGCCCAAAGCGTCTCGGGGCCGAATCTGTTGGTGGTAGTCGTAGGGTTGTTTAGGGTGGCCCGCTGGGTCTAAACAGGCGGGGCGACCACAAGTCCCGCGGTGGGCCCGGTTGCACGCTTCGCAC
>JANBPT010000153.1:0-65335 GCA_027575765.1 Tieghemiomyces parasiticus | reverse complement strand
CTTGCCAAGCTAAGAGCTCGGTACGGCGGTCACGGTGGTCCAGAGCCTTGTCGAAATTACCGGTAGAAAGGTGGGTCATGCAGGCTGCCGAGGCTCGTAGTTGGAAAGTGGTGGGAGCTATGGGAGTACGTGCTGACTTATGGAGAGCGGTAAGCGCCATGTGCTTGATCTTTCGGCTGCTGGACTGGGCCATAGTGGGTGCGGTGGAATGCCAGATGTGACCGGCCGGTCTCCTAGAGAGGCATAGCCTCTGCCGACCTACATGTGAGAGAGGAGGTGAGGAATGGGCTGTAGCCCCATTTTACTCACGCTGTGTTAAGGTGGATGGTCTGCAGGGCAAGCAAAATTCGCTTGTCATGGATTGATACTCATGGTGGACATCCCAAAGATCTATTCTATCGAGTGGAATGAGGCGTAGGTAATATCGCCAAATAGTTACCAAAGTCATTGAGGAGGAGACGATTATACTGACATTGAGTAGTATATGCTGCAATAATGGCAGTATTTTATTTAGGGTAATAGAAATGCTACTGACAAGGGTGGTGGGTCGACTTGGATTGACGGTCTAGAACAGTTGCTGGTGATGGCAATGGAGCGGTTAATAAACCAATGAGGATGTAAATACTGGTTAGCAGAGGACGTTTAGGCGGCGTGGATGGCAGTATTAAGGATGACACGCAAACGAGGTCCCGTCAAAGAAGGCAGCTATAATAGGGGCATGATGCATAGTTGGGGACGTATATATCGTTTCTCGCGGTAAGGTTGGGCCTAGAAACCGGCTACTGATCGATTGGTACGAGACTCCGACCAACAACCTGGCAGTAGTGACCATTGACAAGGCGGATGACTAGATACGGTTGAGTCAGAGGAGCCACCACGGTAGCCCTGTAGGCTTACCATACTAACAACACGGTGTTGAGCTCGGCAGGTGGTTTATTAGGTAGTGGAGGACACGTGAGTTACAGATTTAGCATATCAGAAGGGAAAGAGGAAGGTAGGACCGACGTTCCTGGAGAGTGGCCAGAGGCATGATGCCCATCCGGCCTATGGCGGCACCAGTCGGAATCTCAGGGATTCCACGGGGGGATACTACAGGCGAGATTAGGCCAGGGTTGGAATAGGATACAGCTCCAGGTGGGAAGGAACTGTGCCGTTTAAGGCCAGCGGCCACCCCAGCCAAGGCCGCTGGTGGGCATGGTGCCACCGCTACCACCGCCGAGCTGGCGCTTGGCCTTTTCGGCGGGCTGGGCAGAGACGGCAACGACGGCCACGATGGCGGCGATGATGGCGAGACGGAAGGAAACCATAGTGACGACGGGTGGTTGGGAAGCAGGGCGGGTGGAGGTGGCGTTGCTGGGCAGTTGGTGGCGAAGGTAATTGGATTGCTGGTTATACTCAAGTGGGCGAACTGCACAACTTTTTATATCCCAGCAGAGACATAGACTGTGGCCCTCATAAGAACACAGGGACGAGCAGAGTGCGTGGATCTGAGGATAGTTCGAGTGCTCTTGCCCATTTGGGCGGGGCTCACAACCCCATGTTCCATGACAGTACTGGAGGAGTGTGGTACGTCGCCTGGCGTTCACCTAGTACCGCACCATCCAGCTTCCAGCCTTGGGATTGTGGGCTGGACCATACACACGTGGCCTAAACGCTGGGGTCAATTGACCTGAGGCGGACTGGTGGAAGGATTTACTAGCCTGAGTTGGCGCCGATAAGCACTGCGTGGGAAGAGAGGATTGCGTTTGAGCCAAGGCGTCCGTTTGGTAAACGACTGGCCACCAGGCCACTCACTTTGGCAAGACCCGACGACCACAACGGGTGCCTCACAGTGCTGCCGGCCGGATCAACGGCGTGGGGATAGAGCGGTGCGACATGTGGACCTATTTGAGCAACCGAGATTCGCCGTCACTGTGTACCCTTCCTGGCGGCTTCACTGACGCTGTCCACTACAGAATTGTTACCAGAGTGGATACCCTTGCTCCCCAACTGCTGATTGACATGACTCTCTTTGGTTCCACTATACTTAGCACCCTGAGGGCCGAGGAGGCCTTCCCAGGATGATGATGGACCCGCTTCTAACAGTTAAACCCAAATTCTCTCTTGGGAGGTGTCTGGGCAGTCCACTCCCCATAGAAAATGCTGCGTGGCCCTCACGGGTGCAATTTGCAGCAAACTACATCACAGTGGCGCGCCTACGCTGGCGGCAATTCCCCTAGCGCCACTGGACAAGATCAGCCCTGCTTTCGGATTACTGGCGTAGTTACAAACAGGCCGTGGTTGGGATGGGTTTGGGGTAGGGTGCTTACCCCTCCTACTAGACAAGGTGGCTAGAACCCTTACATAAGTCGGGTAGAGCGACTGGGTTGAGGGTGCACTGATTCTCACCACCTGCACGTAAGGTTAGCAATGTTATGTTAAAGGGTCTTGGCAGCAGCCGAACTCTGGCATGAGTGACCGGAAGGCACTTTTGGGTGGGTCGCATGGTCGTTCACTCTAGGTGCCTAATCCTCACCCCTTGAGGTGGTGGATAGGCTGGTGGAAGGTGTTTGGCTTCTGTGAGGAGTTCAGACCTCATTTACTTCCTGCGTGGGGGGGGGGGGGAGAATGCCCAAAACCATGATTCTTGGCGACGCGCAGAGCAATCAATCCCCAGTGCAACGATACCAGCGCTGAAGCAAGCGCAGGGTCAGATCAACACCCGCTACCCTGCCAACTCACCAGTTAGGCCTCTCCCACGAGCCCCCCTGCCTGACTTGGCATTCCACTCCCTAGTGAGCTTCATTTTGGAGAAGCTAGCCTTGGGAGCGGGGTCCCTTGATACCAGCCCTGGTAGCCTTGGACCCCGACTCGGTATACTTTGGCACGTCGATCCCTTCTCCAGCCCTCTTTATAGACAATGACCTACACAGGTTCTGACATGTTTGCTCGTCCATTGCGTGGGAACCCTCACCCCCCTCCTAACCATCATTACGTGAAGGTTCCTGGCCACATAAGGCTCCAGTGTGAACCTGGTACCCTGCGAGCCCCTGGCGGTAAATATTGGTCGCAAGCCTAGCAATGTGGCACTACTCTGGGCAGTAGTGGCCCGCCACGCGTCTCATGTTTACTTCCACAACTGGTGTTTCTGTAGCTACTCGGTCGATCTACTAGGCCACAGCAGCTACCCTGGAGCCCCTTTCCCTTCCAAATCCTTGCAAAGTTGGCTGTACAGACTGTACCAGGTTCCAAAGGGAATGGGTCCGATCCAATTCCTTATTGTTGTTGCTTACTGTATACAAAGCTTGGGAACTGGCTAGGGGCCTCCCCACAACCACAGTGTTGGGGGTAGGCCGTCACAGTGAGGGGTATTAGGTGGACATGGTAAGGGCAGACGAGACTAGAGGGGGACTAAAAAGCATTGCGTCTGAGAAAGAAACACTAGGCCAGACTGGGGCATGACGCGACTGGGTGATCAGTGGGAGTTGGTGTCCACCAAAAGTACATAGTACGTGTCTCATCACTTCAGTAAAAGCACAGGTAATTTGCAAAGGCATTTAATTTGTGCAGTCAAAGGTCTCAGAAGACAGCTCTATGTAGAATAATCTAGGTGTGCTTCAAACGCTGAACCATTGGCTATACACAATTTGCATATTGGACTATGCCTTGTATCATAGCTTTAACTCCCATGACTCCATAGTTTCATCTTGGACGCTTGCCAGCGCCCATCCCCAAATATCCAAGTGGGATGTGCTGGATGTTCTTTACCGATTTTACCATCAGAGCCTTTAGCCAATATTTGTACTTAATAGCCTGTTTACTAATGTAATACACACTGGCTTCTGCTGAACTATGGCTTTACAGGCAGCCATCACACACCCAGACTAGCCCTAGCACTCCTGAAGGCCAGGCTCTAGCCTGGTGGCCCATGGTGCCTCATGATTTACTTGATACCAAACTAGACCAGACTCTGCTGGAAGCAATGTCACAACTGGCTGTAGAGTAGCCAGGGCTGTTCTGCAATGGGCTGGAACAGGGTATTAGGCCAAACTAAAGGGGATACAATAAAGGAGGATGAAGGAGGAGGGGCAAGAGGAGGGTGCAGGGGTACACTGTAGTACTCATATGAAACAAAATGAAGAAGGGGCCTTAGAGGCAGGGACAAGGCAGGGCTAGCAAAATGGTAACTGGAGTATACTGAATGCAAAGAAGAGGACCTCAGGGTGATTGCTTATTGCCTGTTGTCCTCCAGGGAACAGTGGTGGTTAGTTGTTAAATACCCATTAGTAAGCGGGATGAACCAAGCAGGTGGAGAGTGAGAGGGCACTTTAAACATTTTGGGGCTGATATGCAAACCACACCTTGATCAATGCTGTGCAATGTTGTGGCCACCTGGGAAGATTGTTTAGGTGTGGTGTGCTTGACATGGGGTAAAGTCTGTTACTGGATTAAGTGCAGGTCTGCTACCACTCCCCCCTGCAGTATCATGCATATTGCCCTGTTGATGTAGCTGGGGACCTTCATCTCCATTGATTACACTGTGTAGCTGATGCCCTGTGCTGATATTAGGCCCAAATCTAATACCATACCCAAAAGACTATTCTACTATCACAGAATTTATGGCTCTGAAATAGTAGACTTGGACTTTACCCTGAGATAATCTAATGGGGTGGCTCCCAATCACCACAGAGGCCATTGATGATTGGATCCAATGAGATTGAAAGCCCAGAGTATCATGCAGTCACTGGCAGCAAAGCACTAGAGTGGGGATAAGGATGAATAGAAAGGGCAAGGGGCATAATATGTGAATCCTCCTGTCAGTATCTAGAAATTCCTTAGCTAGGGTAAGAGTTCTAGGGAAGATATCTACATTATTATGCTGCTGAGGTGACATGTGACTATGACAGTTGGGAGGCAATTCATCTTTCATTAAGTGTATGTAGTGGTTGGTATTAAACAAGGCAAGCAGTTCCCACCTAGATCCCTGTATGGCCAGCTAAATAAGGTGCCAAAGCTTGTGCCACCATTGCCATGAACCAGAGCAATATGCTCCCACTGTCCCCATCTACTAAACTCTATCAGCTCAATTTAATGTAGGTATATGACTGAAAGTGTGTAACAGATGCCTTGCATGATGATACCATCAGAGGAACCAGATGTAATGCCCAATGTCCCACCTATGGCTCCAAGCCCCTGTCCCTGTAAATTGGACATACCAAGATCCTGGTAGCAAATGTACCCTGGAAAATATTTTCATTGGGCCTCTGCCTGAAATTTACCCATCATGAGCCTCAGCTTTGCCAAAAATTGACTAGGCCAGCAAAAGTTAAGATGAAACCTTCCTATCCAATTACTTGGAAGAAATATAATTCACTATGGTCATAAATTTTCATGCGAGCCATTGTAGTATAGTGGCAGTACGTCGCGTTGTGGCCGCGCTGACGCTGGTTCGATTCCAGCCAATGGCATCCTTTATTTGTACACCACTTGGTTATTGATTCTTTTTCTTTTCTATTAATACCGTTGTGGTCACTTTTAGTGTTGAGCAGTACAGCTGATATTATGGATGGAGAAAATATCTACTTTTATTTTGTTTCCATATACCAACGATTCGCAAGTGAGGAGGCTTGGTATCGATATGCGGATTTTCAACCCCAGTCCAGGCGAGCTAATTCATTTTTTGGGGTCATTCTTAGGTTCCACAGAGCGGACGGTGTCGACCAGGGTCTGACGAGCGTCACGCACGGAGGATCCGACCTGGTCGCTAATCTTGGCTCCGAGGCCCTGGAACGAGTTGAGTGTCTCGCGGGCCTGCTGCTCGGTGGCCGGGTCGCCGTACTCGTCGTACAACCGGCGGGTCACGACACGGGCGGTGCCAGGCAGGAAGTAGAAAGCTGAGGCGCCGGCGAAAAGAAAGGGGCTCGTCCAACGGATCAGAAAGTTACCTACAGTTGTAAAGGATCGGACGAGGAGAGGCAGTTGATGAAGGGTGAGTGAGGGGATGTGGAATGCCCACGCCAATGGTACAGCTTTGAGGCATGGTACGGCAGGGCGCACGGCAAGATCCTAAGCAAAGGGAAATAATTATCGAGGATTCAAGCACTTACGGTTGCGGGTGAACACGGAACCGGCCAGACCGGCCACGGCGATGTATAAGGCCCCGGGAAATAGCTGTTCGTTCTTCGGGACGGTCTTTTGCACGGCGGCTAGACATGGTCGGTGTGAGAGGGATTGCAGCTTACAGGTTAGCTTAGTCAGGGCGCATACCGACCCTCGTAGTGGATACTAACGTACCTCGGGGTACAGTCGATGGTATGGTCAGATGGAAGTGCCAGGGTGATTACTTACTTTCAGCCTGCTGCTCAAGGTCTACGACGCGATCGGCAGTCATCTGAAGGTGGGCCTGCATAAATGGTAGCGGGACGCAGGTGGTAAACAAAAGCAAATACGGTTAACGGCGGTAGGCACCGTCATGGGCAGAGCCAACTCCGACCGATACGGTTATATATTAGGGAGCCTACCGATCGCCATGGAGTCCATACCTGGCCGGTCTGGAGGAACTGGGTCGCCCGCACGCGGAAGTCACGCACGGTAAGCTGGAGCCGGGAGGGACCCGTGGGCTCCTGAGGCATAGGCTTCTTCTCCTCGTAGATGCTCAGCTGGTGGAAGGTGTTTGATGGGGGTGGATAAGTTTGAGGGCGAGGAGTTGCGCCGGTATAGTTAGCGACAGCTCAAGTTGGGCGAAGTTGACTTAGGGGGCTAGTGTCGGCCGGGTAATTCAGGCAGGCTGGCATCATGAGATAAGGATAGGGCGGCGCTTGACTTACGCTCTTGGGGTCCGGGATCTTTTCAATGTCAGAGGGCTGCATGTTGATGAGTAAGAGCTATAAGGAATGACACTTGGTAACAAATGGAATCGGTGAGAGTTGGGAGAGAATCGTACACGCTGGATACGGGAAATCTCTACGTATCGAATGGGGGCACCCAAGAGGTGATTCGGCGTGTGAGATTCAATAGCGCACCCTGGCTTCCGGGGGGGTTATCTCCTGCCGAGTGCCCGCGGTCTGTACTTGGCGAGCCCCCTGGCCGCTGTACCCGGCCGCATCGCAACCACAGGCTGGCTCCTCCGACCAACCTTTGCTGCGCCTGAACCAAGCGAACTCTTATTAAAAGCATGGCTCGTTCGTGGTTACTTGTACGGCAGTCCCCGATATCATACCTCAATTGGTCGATTGGAACCCTGTCCGCTGACGCGCCTGGGGCCTACGGGTTGTCAAGGCCCTTTGAACTGATTCTATATTGCCTATCGAATACAGCGTAGGGCGGCGCGTTGGGGAGAACTGATGCCAGGGCATCCGCAGGGGCATGGGTGTTCCCCAATCGTGCAGACGAGGTCACGTGATTAAATCCATAGAACCAGGGCGCTAGGAGCTACATCCCTAGCTCTACCGACCGAGCGCATTCGTCAAGAAGGAGAGAGTCACCGCGCCTTGGTTGCATACAGCAGTCCTCGATGGTAAGCCTGCCGAACATCCAACCGGAATGCCTAAAGGCCAACACGTGTCCGAAAAGGACCTGGCGTCCGCAGAGCGACACGCTGTGGCCTCCGATATGTTCGCTAGCGACGAGCTCAGCAGAAGGAGCAAGGTGGCGTGATTCCAGCTCGCTTCGTAGTCACCGAGGGCAGGCATAGCACGCGGCGTTTCCTGCCGTTTCAATAGCCAGCCATTGTAGCATATACACGACCAGGTGGGATGCCCAAGGAGGGCCAGGGTAGTAGTGGGTTGACGAACTGGTGGGCCAGCAGCAATGGCTGTCGCTTTTTTCCTCGCGCCCCCATAGCTTTGCCGGTCGCGTCCCTCTTGCCCGCCCGGCCCAGTAGGCACCCCGGAGTTTCAGGCCTGTCCGCCACCACGCCGAAGCTGCAAGTCTGTGCCCCCCCCTCCTCCTCAACCTTCATTTCCCCCCCCCCTTGCCCTCCCCTTCTACGTCATTCAGTCTTTACTTGTGGCCTCATCGCTTTCTGTATTAGCCTATTCTTGCCCGGGACACCATAACCCTCTCTCGCCATCACGATTACCACTCATCAACGTGGTCGCCGAAATCTAGGAATCACCCTTGCACACCCCATCGCCGTGCCGCTGCCGTTGCCCTGTCAAGCCACCCTCCCTCCTAAGTTTATCCGCGACCACCGGCTCGCCACCGTGACCATGAGCATATACGAGACCAAGAAGAAGGTAAGTGGCGCACTTGGCCGTCTACCCGATGGGTGGTCCTGCGACCTGGACCGTACCAACTCGCATCCTCACCCCACAACCCCACCGGTCTCGTAACTCTACACACTTTATCATCATTTCACGTTCATTACCAGATCCTGCTACTGGGGAAGAGTGGCTCGGGTAAGACCTCGATGCGGTCCATCATCTTCTCGCACTACTCACCCTACGATACGCGCCGCCTGGGCCCGACCATGGACGTGGAGAATATTTCAGTGCGCGTCCTGGGCCGCCTCCAGTTGACGCTGTGGGACTGCGGTGGCCAAGAGAACTTCATGTTCAGTTATTTCTCGACGCAACGCGAGTACATCTTCAAGAGCGTGGAGATGCTCATCTACGTATTCGACATGGAAGCGCGGGACTTTGAGTCGGAGCTGCTCTACCTGGAACAGTGCCTGGACGCCATCAAGGTGTACTCCAAAGACGCCAAAATTGTGTGCCTACTGCACAAGATGGACCTGGTGTCTGCTGAAACGCGGGACCGCATCGTGAACGAGAAAACCGCCCAGCTCATGAAGCGGACGGGCAAACTGGCCGTCGAGGTCTTCTCCACCTCCATCTTCGAGCCTTCCTTGTACCGCGCTTGGTCCCGCATCATGAACTCCATCATGCCCAACATTGAGATCATCCGGCAGCACCTCCGGCAGTTCTGTGAGGTGGCCGACGTGGCCGAGGTTGTCTTGTTTGAAAAGACATCGTTCCTGGCCATCGCTGAGTACCAGGCCCAGGAGGCCCGCGCCCGGAAAGGCACGTTCGACGAGATGTCGTCAATTCTCAAGACGTTCAACCTGGCGCTGAACAACAAGCGGTCGACCTCGTTCCGGTCCATCCGCATCCGTCTAAAGGGGTTCATTCTGATTATCACCAACTTCACCAAGAATACCGTCCTAATGGTCATTACCGACAATCCGGCTATGAGTAAGTACCCGCTGGTAGCATTGTATTCAACAGGTGCCTGGCGTTAAGTGGCAGGCGACCATCGACTGGCAACGGTGTGGGACTAACGGTTTGCTGTGTATTGTTTTTCACTAATGCCCTTACTTTACCCCACATACGGCAGCCGTCGCCACATTGTCTAGCAATATCAAGATTGTATGCGAACACTTCAAGAAGCTGGAGGGACCCGACCCGACTGAGGCAGCTCGTTGAGTCGGCTCACTTCCCCCCCCCCTCCACAAACCGTCCGACCTACCTATCCTGCCCTTCCCAACGTGCCATCCCCTAAGTTCCTTCTCCCCGCCTGCCGCCTACGACATATTACATAATCTGTACTCTAATCCTCCTCTCCCTCATTAAAATCTCTTCCGGCAGCGCCCCTCCGTGCTTCCATACTATAATACCTGATTAAAGCACTTCCTTCACCCTAATGCTGAGCGATGCTATAATTGATCACGTGATTTAGCTGATATAAGGCACGCGATGCAGAAAGCCAAACACAGAAGTGAGGGGTTAGACGTACCGTCGATCCACCGACCAACCACCGGGGCGGACCAAGGAACTGTAAACAAGGGAGGGCCCCTAGTACGGTAGGTGAGACATACAGGTCTGGTCTACGCACTCTCGATGCCAACGTTGCCGCCTAGCCCGCCCTTCGGCTTCCTCCTGGCCAACAATAGCAATGCGGACTGCGTGTCAACGCGCCCGGTGCTCAGACAAGGACCCTTGCTGACAATATGTTTCGGTGTGGTTGGACGATTCATTTCCATTTGACCATACACGCCACTGTGCTCCCCAGCGCCCCGTTCCTCATGGCCTGATAAACTGTTTACCTATTCGTGCCGAACCTAGCTCTCCCCCACACTGCTCTCTAGTCCATCTCGCAAGCTATACGCGGAACCCGATTTAATAGTGACCAGGTCGTTGCGATTTTTCGACGCCCGCTATACCGAACCATATTCCTCCCTCGCGCCGCTTTTCTCTTCCCGCTTCCTACGTGTGCCAAACCAACTCCACCCCCTCCTCCCAAACATGGCCTATGCGGCCCGCCATGGCGCTAACTGGCTGCCCAATGACCGACCTGGTGGCCAAATTCATCGGCTGGGCGACCTACAGGTCGAAGAATATGAAGCGGACGACCGCTATCGCCGCCATTACCAGGCCGAGGCTGATTACCAACTGCCACCACCACGGCCGGCCTCCCATCAACCCGACCACCTTCCGCGTCGCCACCCAGACGTGGACTGCTACGACGACCACACCCGCCGCCCGCCGGCACCGGAATCCGCGCGGTTGTTTAGTCGCGGGTTTAACGAACGGTTGGCCCGCCTGCGAGCTGACCGGCAGCCGTCACCGCTGCCACCACCACCAGCTGCAGACTATTACGGAGCCTCACGACCCCCAACCCGACCGGCCCCTACCCACGACCGACCGGATTCCTGGCCGCACCCTCCGACTTCCGCCACCCCTTACTCCGCCCCACTGACGGGGGGCGGTCCGGCCGATTACCAGTTCCACCAACTGATCGGTTCGGGTGCCTTCGGCCGGGTCTACCTCGCTCGGGGGCTCCGGGGACCCTACGCCGATCACTGGGTCGCCATCAAACGCATCAGCAAGTCCACCCTCACGACGTCCGAGATGTACACGCGCCTGACCCAGGAGATCGAGATCCACTGGCAAATCCGGCACCCGCACGTGGTGGCACTCTACGACTACTTTGAAGACGGCCGTTACGTGTACCTGGTCCTCGAATTAGGCGCCCAGGGCGAACTGTACGGGTACCTCCACCGGGGTCTTCGTCGGCCGCTCACCGAGGCCGAGGCCCGTGGCGTACTGTACCCACTCGTGCACGCCGTCAAGTACCTACACGACCGAAAGGTGATTCATCGGGATCTGAAGTTGGGCAATATTTTGCTGACAGAGGATATGAAGGTCAAGTTGTGCGATTTCGGATTGGCTACCCGGTTCGACCAAACGACAACGGGGGGTGACGTGTTGGCCATGGGGGGAGGTGGCGAACCTAGGACCATGTGCGGGACGCCCAACTATATCGCCCCGGAAATTTGGGCCCGCCGGACGTATGGCCCGCCGTCCGATATGTGGTCGCTCGGGTGTCTTTTTGTCTCGTTTCTTCTCGGCCGCGCCCCCTTTGGTTCTGCCGCCGCTGGCCACGGCGACAATGATCATGACGTTGGTAGGGACCGTCATGGACGTGAAACCCGCCGATTTGACCCCGCCACCATTGATGACCGGACTCTGCAGCGCCTCTGGTCGGAGCTTCCGACCGACCTATCTGACGCCGGGTTTGCCATGGTCCGCGGGCTACTGAAACTGAATCCGGATAACCGTCTGACGGCCCGCCAGCTCCTGCACCATCCTTTTTTCCACCCGAGCCTCCCTGTCGTCAGCCTGCGTTTCATTCGGGAAGTCGCGCACAGCTTGCCCGAACGTGCTACCGGCAGCGGCGGTAGTGATGGCAATGGCGGGATGATGGCCACGGCCGCTGGGCACCTCCGGGAACCAGCCTCGGCCCGGGATTTAGACGCGGTGTACCAGGCTCTCGACCGACACGCTGCCGGTGGCGGTGGGGTGCCCCAATTGCATAGGGAACCGCCCGCCGTATCGGGTACTCCAACCATGACACACGAGCGGTTACCACCACCCCCTCCACAGTACCCTCGGGACCGTCGCGAGCCGCCCGTCGCTCGCCGTGCCGCCGCAGGCCGAGACGCCTACCCGGCTACGCTATACGACCCTGTCACCGCCCACGGCGGGCCTACCACCGCCCCTGCGCCCCCATCCGCCCCGATATTGCGCACCACCGCCCAGCGTCTCAACCCCTACCGCAAGGTGACTAAAAAGTTCACGCTCGAAATCCGCAAGGACCAACGGGTCATGGCGCACTTTTACGGGGACCCGGTAGTCCTCCTCCTGAACGCGCGAGGCACGCGACTTTACATCTGCGCCAAAGCCGACATGACCAAATTTCTCAACGCGCCGAATCATCCGGCCGAGGGGACCATGCCGGACCTCCGTCACCTCGCCCCGCAGGCCCAGTTCGCCACCACGGACGTGCCGGCACAGTACCTCCCGGCCTTCACCAATCTCTGCAGCCTTATCCAGCGCATCCGCGCCCGCACCCCGCGGATCGTATTGGGTACCCCGCAGGCCCGCGTCGAGCTAATGGAGAACGAACCCTTCGGAAACGCCCGGGTTACGTTCCATAACGGGATCGTCGTCGCAGTGGATACGGTACGGCGGAAGGTGGAATTTTGTGTCCCCCAAAAGGGGTTGCCTGATAGCATACACCAGTTTACGCTGCCCAAGGCCGCCCGGTGGCCTCCAGCGGATCGTACCGCGGGGTCAAACGGGGAAGCGAGGAAGGGGATAGAAGGCAGTGAAGCCACGTTACGTCGTCCGACCTCGGCCGGTCGGGACGCCACGGACCTGGATGATGAGGACGATGAGGAGGGGGGGAGTACGGGCGCAGGCCGCCCGCCGTGTCCCACCGGAAGCGCTGACGGCGTTGGCGGCGGCGACGAACCGCTGCTACTAGGCGCGAGTGACCTGGCCAACGGCGACCCCATCGGGTTGGCCCGGATCCGTGGCGAGATACCCGAACTCCTGCTCCCACTCTACCGCCACGTCGTGGCCTGTTACCGCCAGTGCCTAGCCATCCATGTCGAACTCGGGATGGTCGAGACGCGACTGGGCCACCACCCGAAGCGGGACTCCGCGGCTACGACCTCGTCGCCGAGGTACCCGGTCGGCGTCAAGATTGTCGATATGGATATCGTTCCGACGGATTTGGCGCGGATATTCCGGCGACATGGGTTGGATCCGGATAGTACCACCCGCGGCAGTGGTAGTGGATCGGATACGGAGCCAACTAGGGCCGCCTTAGTGGAAAGAGAGCGGGTGGCGGCGGCGGTGGAACCCCATACGATACTCCCCAGGCCGTTTCCCTCGGTCCATGACGCCGTACCCCTACCGAGTGTACCGTCGTCTAGACGGCCTCTGAATAGCCATGGTACTTCTGATCTCCCGGGCCGAACGCTTCTGCCGCCTAAAACCCACGTACCCCCGATTTCCTCAGCGTCGACGTCAACAGCCCCCAGCACTTTACACCACGGACCTCCCGTCGGCGATTTCGCCCACCCGCGTCACCACCACCACCACCCGTCCGTGGATGAGATTGTATCCCAACTGATGGTCCAAACGGGTTACCGCACGTACTTTATCCCGCAGGTCGGGTGGTGTATCCAGTCCACCAGCACCATGATGGCCATCCCGCCCTCCGACCCAAATGATCACCACCCTAAGCACTCAGTGGCGACCGGCTGGCTGACCACCGCACTGGCGGCCGCGGCCGACGCTCAACCGACCGCCCCCGTCCGCCACTTTATCATGTTCTTCATTGATGGTATCTTGCTGCTGATTGATGTCCAAGAACAGACTGTCGAATGGGTCGATCAGTCCACCGCGGACGAGACAGGCTCGCGACTCCCCGTACGTGAAGTGTAAGTATACAGAGTTTTATATATATATATATATATAGTGTTGCTTTTTTTTAGCTTTTCAACTTCTGCGGCTGATAATCAGGATCGCCGGACCTGGAGAAATCAAAGTGGATCTGTAGTATTGACTTTTAACCCCTCTCTCCCCCCCCCATCTATCTATACCGTGACTAACCTCCCCCTCCCCCTCCTCTACCTCCAACCCCATCGCTCAAATTATTTTTCAACCGCTTATCATGTCTGTCGATTTCCAGGTACCGTATTGACGAAACGCTACCTAATCTTGTCAAGGATCGCCTAGGCTATTTCCCGGTCTTCCGCAAGGGTCTCGACCAGCCTAATGCCCTCCTATTGTAAAACCTCACTTTTGTTGCATCCTTGTACCATAGTATATTCCTGGCCAGCAACCCCTCCTACTTATTTACTCTAATGAACAGGCCACGTTGATGTTCAGGATTAGCGAATGTGGCCGTCACTTGTGTGTACGGGCCTTACACCTTTTACCGGAAATAAAACATCTGAGACGGAGTTGGAAAGGTTGCCATCTGTGACGGTCATTTCCCCGACGCGGTATAGGGGTGGAAATTTATTTTTTCATTTCATCCTACTGCCAACTGTGAATGACAGGTCCGCGGGTACCCCGCCTTTGAATAATAAAAATTTCTTTTGCAGGCATGATCCAGAGGCCATTCAAGTTTTTCACCGCACGAGTCAAAACTTTTGAGGCTTTGAGTTGCATGACAGCCAGCCACAAAATATTTAGGCGCCGTCACTTGTTCCAATACCGTGCCGTAGGGTGACACGTTGACTGATGGATAGATGCTACCCCCCCTGGAATGTGGAATACTTGAATTGGGGGAGGCAGGAGGGAGACAACAGGAGAGAAGGACCATGGACAAGCGCCAGTGGATACAGGGAAGAGGGTCCAAAAAGAGGGGTGAAGGAAGGGGGGGTTCTCTCTAAGACCCCCAATAGCGCATTGTCCGAAGGGTGGCGTCCAATTATGGTCTCATCGGAGCTGAAAACGACCTGCATGTCGGGTTTCTGGTGATTTTTCATCACCGAAAAAAGATTTTTTTTACTTGTCTCCAGGTCGAGAATACCTGGGTTGACATGCTTTGACAGACTTGCCACGCCCATAGGGCCGGGATAGCCCGATATACATGTGCCATTGAGCGGGAATGCAGCGTGGCACTTCCTAAGGAGCTCTTATTCGAAGGCGGACCAGCCCCAACACTCTGCAAAATTTGCTTTATTTTGGGGGTGAGGGTAGCCTTGTGTGTTCTAATTAAAAGGCAGTCTCGACTAGGTATTGCGATTGTGGTCAGGGTGGACTGGCGTATGCCGTTGGTATTGAACTGGCGATGAGACCCCCACGCACCCGATTCCTAGACAAGCGAGTCGGGCCATCGGTATGGACGGCCGGATCACGTGGGGGGGGCAGAACGCCACTAGAACCACCATTGATGCTTTATTCGGCGAAGGGTGGGACCCTATTGGACATTGTTGTAAGCGGCCAAACGAAGGCAGCATTCGTAGGGGTGTATGTGCGCCCCTCCCCGATACATGGGTGCGCCAGAATCCCGGGCCAGAGTCAAGGGAGCCGTCCATCCCATCCCGAAGTAATAATGTAGACTATCAGACGCGATCTAAGCAACATGGTGCGGAGTCCCAAAAAATAAAACTGGACTCGTACAAGCGCTGGTCGAGGTGCGCGCCGTTGGCCGGTGCAGGCCGAGCCCCAGTACTTGTCTTACAAGTTGGCAGCCACCCAGGCCTACGAGCCTACTCGCCACCGGGCGACCCATCGATGGTGGTTTCCAGGGTAGTTGGCGAACCGACCTTCTAGGCACGGTCGCGATTGGGCTTCCTTCGAAAGGCAGGGGCCAGGGACGGGACGGCTGTACCAGCCAGCGCAACGTCGCGTAATCCCCCTTGGGCGACGCCCGTCGGAGTGCGGCGATGGCAGGCAGCGGATACAGGCTGGGTGGGGTGGGAGGAGTGCCGTAGGGACTTGCCAAGGATTCTCGTCCACGATTGCCACATTGATGGTGGTCACCGCTGCTTCCGCAGTCCCACCACTGACGGCGAAGGGGGGCATGGCCGTGTGCAACCATCGTGCCAGTCGGGGCCATGAGCTCACCGGTGCCATATTAGGAAACGCAGCCAGACCGCAGGCCAGCATAGACGAGATCGGCCGCGCGGGTGGAAATGGCCAGAGTGGCAGGCGGGGGGGCGGCAGCTGGCAGGGGAGGTGCAAGGGCGAGGATGTACAACCCTGGTGTAGCCTTCGCCTCCCTTTTCCTCCCTGGTCATGGCCACACCGGCAGGGTAGGGCCTGTCGTTTCGACCCCCTCCCTTAGCTGCCAGTCAGGCCCTAGGAGTCCCTTGTGGACCGCAGGTCGTGCTGCACGCGGGAGTAGTATATGCATTCACTGTGGTTCCTAATGGATCCCCCCATCTATCCATAGACCATCACATACACACATACCCGCCCAACCAGGTTGCCGACTATACGGCATATCACCCCTGAGCAACCAGTCCATACCACCTTGTAGCTGGCGATTATGGAAGGGGGGGCGAGGCTGACGCGCCTTCATCGCCGTGGCCATGACGGCGGCGGAGGGCCAAGGCCGGAAAGGGTTGCCAGCACAGGTCACCCAGTGCTGCCAGTATTCGATTCGCTTCTGTCAGTTCCTTGGGGCCCCACCAATCACCATCCTTCATATTGCCCAACATCCTTTCTGCCGCAGAGACCTTGAGCCCCCCCATCACGGTGGGCGAGGATTTTTCCCACCGAATCTGCAGCACACTGCGCCGCCGCCCGCTCCGGTTGGTCCTCTAGTGCCACGGCCCCAGAGACCTGGGCTTTCTGATCCAAGCGGTGAAAATTTTTTATTCCCCACGCCCGGCGCTCTGCCCTTTCCTCCAACCGGGGGGAGGGGGAGGGAGGGGGCCACATGGGATTCCAGCCTATTAACCGTTTTTTCGCGGTTTTTTTTTGTTGTTGCCAGCTGCTTCGCTGTGTATCGGGGGAAGGGCGGGGCGGCTCCCCACCAGCCCACGGCGTCACCAGCTCTCCCCACCCCTCCAAGCAGCGCGCAAATCCACTCCGGTCCGCCCCGTAGGCCCCCTCCCTCCCTCCACCATCCCACCCCCTTCCTACCCGTGCTTGGGGGGAAGGTCGGTATATAATCAGGCTGGTGCAACCCGTCGGGCTTGTTCCTTCCCTCTTCACCTATCTCCCCGAGGTTTGCATTCGTCCTTTCTTCACGTCTTCTCGTGTCGTTCCATTACGCCCTTTTACGTCTAACCCCCCTCATCTTATCCACAATGTAAGTACTTGTCTCCCACCGAACGATACAGGGCGCCTTTCAGCGGCTGCCACGCTCAATGTCGACCACCGCGGTCGCGGGATCCATCCGTCGCGCCCTGGGTCGCATGTCGATTTCTGCAACCATACCCATAAGCCCCGACCAAAGCCGACCCTTGTCCGCGCTCTTTCCGACACCTGACCAACTGTTCTAACCCCATCCATCCATCCATCCGTCCGCCCCTCATCTCAACCCACACCCATTAGCCACCAACATGGGTAAAGAGAAGCTCCACGTTAACGTCGTCGTTATCGGCCACGTCGATTCCGGCAAGTCCACCACCACCGGTCACCTGATCTACAAGTGCGGTGGTATCGACAAGCGTACCATCGAGAAGTTCGAGAAGGAGGCCGCCGAGATGGGCAAGGGCTCCTTCAAGTACGCCTGGGTGCTCGACAAGCTCAAGGCTGAGCGTGAGCGTGGTATCACCATTGATATCGCTCTCTGGAAGTTCGAGACCCCCAAGTACCACGTCACTGTCATCGACGCCCCTGGTCACCGCGATTTCATCAAGAACATGATTACCGGTACCTCTCAGGCCGATTGCGCCATTCTCATCATTGCCTCCGGCCCTGGTGAGTTCGAGGCTGGTATCTCCAAGGACGGCCAGACCCGTGAGCACGCTCTGCTCGCCTTCACCCTGGGTGTCAAGCAGCTCATCGTTGCCCTCAACAAGATGGACACCAACGGCTGGTCCGAGGCCCGCTACAAGGAAATCGTCAAGGAGGTGTCTGGTTTCATCAAGAAGGTCGGCTACAACCCCAAGTCCGTCGCTTTCGTGCCCATCTCTGGCTTCAACGGTGACAACATGATTGAGGTCTCCGAGAACTGCCCCTGGTACAAGGGCTGGGAGAAGGAGACCAAGGCCGGTTCCTTCAAGGGCAAGACCCTGCTCGAGGCCATCGATGCCATCGAGCCCCCGACCCGCCCCACCGACAAGCCTCTGCGTCTGCCCCTCCAGGACGTGTACAAGATTGGCGGTATCGGTACCGTGCCCGTCGGCCGTGTCGAGACTGGTATCATCAAGCCCGGTATGATCGTGACCTTCGCCCCCGCCGCCGTGTCGACTGAAGTCAAGTCCGTCGAAATGCACCACGAGCAGCTCACTGAGGGTCTGCCCGGCGACAACGTCGGTTTCAACGTCAAGAACGTGTCGGTCAAGGACATCCGTCGTGGTAACGTGTGCTCGGACTCCAAGAACGACCCCGCGAAGGAGAGCCAGAGCTTCACCGCCCAGGTTATCGTCCTTAACCACCCCGGTCAGATCTCTGCTGGCTACTCCCCAGTGCTGGACTGCCACACTGCCCACATTGCCTGCCGCTTCGACAACCTGATCGAGAAGATCGACCGCCGTTCCGGCAAGTCCATTGAGGACTCCCCCAAGTTCGTCAAGTCTGGTGACGCCGCCATCGTCAAGATGATCCCCTCCAAGCCCATGTGCGTCGAGTCCTTCATGGAGTACCCCCCTCTTGGTCGCTTCGCCGTCCGTGATATGCGTCAGACCGTTGCCGTCGGTGTCATCAAGGCCGTCGACAAGACCGAGAAAGCCGGTAAGGCCACCAAGTCTGCCCAGAAGGCTGGTAAGAAATAAGCCGTTTACGGTGGACTTCCACTCCCCTGAGCCCTCCCTCGGGTCCTGCGGTGGCCGTACCTTGGCCGAGCCCGTGCCGACCGTCGAATTTCCTCGTTCCCACCTGTTTTTGTACAAGGTATATCCACCAATACGACCTTACGCCCCGTCCATCTTGGTTTCCGCCTAGCCCCAATCATACCCGTGCTTGGGCGGCATTCTGCATGTGACTTCACACTCTCGCAAACCTCATTTCACTTCTAGGGAAATAAAAAATTATACAAAATTGCTTTTGTTGAAACCATAGGGTAATGGCCAAATGGGCTGGTGTAATGACCATCTCGTTTCGAATACAAGGGTTATTGGTAGCGGCAGTCTGGCGTGTTGCAGGCTCTGCTGTTTAGGCTGGTCGTCGCCCCAGCCACAAGGACGTTGGGTACCACAGCTCAGCGAGATTCGCACTACTGGGAAGGGGGGTTGTCCTATCATTAGTGCATTCCCATTGGCCAGCTCGCAGGAGCTCATGAACTCCGTTGGCGCGTCGGCAGCGGCTCTCTCCGTCGTATCGAGCACAGGGACTTCGGCTTGGTCGATTGGTTGCGGTGTGAGGTACGGGGTGTGCCTGTCCTTAAACTTTTCACATTCTCACTCGTCCCTAGGCTCTCACTGCGCTGCACCAGGCCCACCCTGGCCACATGCTGACTTTCGGTCTTACCAGTACCCGAGGCCTTCAAACGATGGGAAGCGGAGGGAAAATGGCCCCACCTACCGTAAGGCAGTTAGACTTACACAGTGATAGCATCTCAATAGTCAGTTTGGCATATATATATATATTTTAGTTCCTCCAACAATAAAGCTGCCGAGAGAAAAAGTAAGCTAATGGAAGACGCTCTCGGCCTTGGTGGTGCGACCATCGCGTTGGTGCCTCAGGGACTTTCCTTTTGGAACGAAGGGAGTGACCAGTCCTACCGGTCGCTGTGCCGAGTGGCTTGTTCGTGAGGGCGCGAGACTAAGTCGGCCATTTTTCATCCGTGTGCCACCGGGTCGTACAGACTCCCATTAGAGGTCAGAGCTCAGTGTTAGTAAGTGTGGTTCGATAAGTACAAGGCTTACGCTCCACCGTTGGGTTGATAATTCAAGGCCCGGAAGGGGTAGGAATAAAGTTGACCTTACATTTTTCGTTGGTATAGGCGCTCAGGGAAAATAAAACTGAGAGATGCCTATAAAACCTGCCCTCTAAGACGGCTTGTCGGGTTTGGGTCAACTGGCACTATTTCCTGCACCGTTTTTGGTTTTTATTCGTCATGTATATATAATAATTGGTTAGAGTCGCCCCCAACCCTCTCCCCCCTGAATAATTGCACTCCGAAAGGCCCACTTGTCTGATACGTCATTTGTTTTTGTTTTTTTCTTGAATAGAAAAAAGAAAAAGAAACTACAACACACTTCCTTTTCCAAAATAGCAAGTGTAATTTTTGCATTGCGGGATCATGCGTGCCATACAGACAATCACCCTATGGGGACTAGCTCTGGTTCTCCTCGACGCCCCCACCTCGGCCACTACCACGTATTCCACCAACGAACGTAGCCAGGCGCTCCATTCTCAACCCGACCCCCCCAACCAGCCGTTTCAGCTCGACATCGTTTTATCACTTGATAAGGATGGTGCGTCCGGCAAGGGGTATACTTCCTCCCTTGATGACGACCAAACTTCCTTATCTGCCGTCACTTCGTTAGCCCCTCCATACCCTACCCTGTCCGTCTTGATCGATCCCGCTAAGGCTACAACGGTCGCTGATAGCCCCTTGAATGAGGGTGCGACGGTGCTTCCCACCGCGACTAGGCGCGGCTCTGCAGGTCACCGGCACTGGATAACCTTTACCAGACTGTTCACGAAATCCGGTCCAAGCAAGGGGAAGGCAATAGTCCAGCCGTCGTCCGACGTGGTCATCCCCACCGGCCACCAGGAAGTCGCCGTAGTAGCAGAGCAAGATCTTGGTGGTAATGGTAACCGTGGCAGTCTACCTCGTAGCCCAGGGTTCACTAGTGGTGTCCAACTCGATCGTTTGATGAGGCAGGAAGATAGAAACCCACCTCGTCGGGGGAGTTTTGCCATTCACCAGCCGTCAAGTACCCGTGTGGACAAGCCGCTTCCGAAAATACCCTCAGCCAACTCCGCATCCACTGCGCAGTATCTTCTACCTTCCAACGCCAAGGCGACATCGCCAGCAGCAGTGTCCCCGAACTTTGACACCGGCTGCCAGGGTACTCATATCCTCAACTTAGGATCTTATGGCGTCTGGGTCTGCAACGACCCTAGACCACTTCCGGGTACGTTGGCCAGTTGGCGTATCTTTGAGCACCTCGACGACCCAGTCCTTATGATTGAGCCAATTGCCGCGGTACCCGAAGCTGCCGACCAAAGTCAGGGCACCAAGAAGAGCAGGTTGAGTAAGATCTTCAGGATGGGGAGAAGGTCGCAGCAGGCGACCCAAGGCATTGCTACTTCATTGAGTGACACGCACGTCGCCACCGGGCCCCATGGGTCTACCCCGCCGGCCAACGTGGAAACCATCCCGGCCATTGGTGACAGCAACACGACCCTCCGGCCTTTCACCCCCACGTGCGACCTACTCCTAGAAGCCGAGCTCCAGCACATCCACGACCGGCGCCAAGAAGCCGCCCGACATCTACGCGATGATATCGTCCAATATTTCCGTGGAAACCAGACCTGCTCATCGGCTTCGCTCGCCCCAAGCTTCCGGCAGTGGCTCAGCATGACTCACCAACCCGACAGCCGCCCCCGCGACCTTCAAGACGGTAAAGCGGGTCATAGCGACCACCCCGTAACGGTCGTTTCGTCCGCCGCGGCCGCCACCAATCGCCCTCCACGCTCACTGCAGGCTTTATGGTCGTTATGTAACCCACATAATAAGCGACCGACCACCCCTCAAGTGGCGGGCGAGGCGGAAAGGATGAATGCTAACCGACCGGTCCCGGCGGGTGACCAGTGGGAAACCCGGGCGGTGGCGGCCCTCGCTTGGCAGAAGCTCTTGACCGATGGGAAGTTGCCGATTAGATTACTCGAGACCATCCTGGATTCGGCCCAGGAGGACGGCGTGCTGAGCGTCCGTAAGGTAGAGGCCCCCAAGGTCGAGATGGCGGATCAGGGGCTTAGTGGTGCGCAGTACCTGTATGCCGCACAAGATAGCGACAATGACAGTACTTTTACCGCCGGTTCCTGGGATGGTTCCATTTAAGAAGGGTGTCTGATGAGTGGTTTTATGCGTATACGTATGTATAGCTATATATCCGTGCTTCATAAGTGTGCATCAGTGTGTGTGCGTTTTCATGTTCGCGTTTCAAGGGATCGATAAATAAGCAAGACTTCGGCTCGAACCCAAAGTCAGCTAGCGGGCGCCCCCAATCGGACAGCTTAACTCCCAGCCGAAGATGCCTTTCGGGTTTTGTTAATCCTACACCAACCGTAGCGTATACCTCTGGTAAATTATCGTTCGTCCTTTATAGCCATTTATATTTACTACTCCTTCTTTCTTAACCGATTTTTTCATATGGATTAACCTTTAGATATTAGCCCGGCAATCTCGGCCAGCTCGATGCTCCTCCGTTGCCACCCCTTTGGCTAGAACATTGTTTTTCAACTTTGCTACGGCATGACTTGGAATGGTCGTATTCGTCTCCCCTATCCATACCACCCACTTCTCTGCTAACGAACCGACATGGGAATAAAACGACCCGATCACCTTGCCATATACAAGGCACCAGCCCACACTATCAATAAACGATATTCTACAACTACATTGTGCTCCGACTTGCTAACCGCTCAACTCCTTGATCATGTCCACCACACCTTGTTGTCCGTTCAAGTCTGGTTTAGCTCTCCACCTCTTCCTCCTCCTCCTCCCCACGTAAACTCCTATAAATACCTGAAAAGGGTCATGTTTAGCCGATGCAATTGCTACATCGATGGTGTGCCGAGTTTGACAAGTTATAATAAAAAGGCTAACGCACGGAGGAAGGAAAAAGGGGGGGAGCTACACTGTGATAGGGTAGACAATGACGTTTCATGGCCAAACACTGTCGAAGAGGAATTTCCGCGACCCAGGTTTTAACTGGCGAAGCTAGCCAGACGGGAGTTGATCCAGTCTTCGGTGAGCTGCTCCTTGTCCTGAAGTTCATAGGCTTTTCCGAGGCCAATAGTTTTCTGGAACACGGGCTGGGCACTGGCGTACAACATGCGAGCCTCCGGGGAGGCTTGTTATTGTTGTTGTTGTTTGTATGGGAGGACGGGTGTGGATAAGGTGGGAGGGACAGGATCCCAAGTTCAAACGGTTAATACCCCGCTAGACCGCATATCACGTCCCTCGGGTAGGCTAATTGTGGCAGTGGCTCTATCGGTGTACTTTCCATGCCCATACCGGTCGCCCAGGGTACTTACAGGACATTGGGCAGTAGTAGACAAATACCAGCGGGAAAGATACCCGCCCGTTATGTTCGAACTATGGTAAATGAGGGCACCAATACGTGTGATTGGGGGTTAGCGTATTGCCCTGAACGTCGGAAGCTCGCCTCTTTCTGAGCATCGGCGTGTTGCTCTCGTTAAAATAAATATAGGCCGCCGCGCTTAATTTACCTTGTAGCTGAGGACGACATATGTGTAGGCCAGAATTAAGTAGGAAATGGACGCAGGGAAGAGTTCGAGGGTATTTCTCAGCTTCGGTAGCCATTAGATAGGGGGTACGGTTTCCGAGCAGAGAAGATGTGTGTACACCTACCCCGCCGACAGTCTATGCGCAGCATGGGGCCTGCTGTATTTAGTAATGAGGAGTATACTTATCTTGGAGCGTCGTCGGGCAGTTCCTCGGTGAGGTCCTCCAGGGTAGTATCTTTATGGACCTCGTCTTCCACGACGAGCAGCTGCTTGCGGTCGATCTTGGCTAAGGGGTCCCAAAATATGGGCGGGTTGCGGTCGGCGTGTCTCGCAGGTTAGTAACGCCCGTCATGCCAGCCACGTACCTGAGTAGACGCGACAGGTCGAGCGTATACCCGAGCGGCTGTAGCTGAGCCAGATTATCCTGAGTGGGCTTGGGTCGATTACTCGCGTACGTACCAAAGAAGGCCGAGAGCGAACCCTGCTGCTTGGCGAAGCGGAAGCCTTCGAGCGCCTTGGAGAGCGCTGGGTCGACGTTACAGGTGACCGTGGCCTACATAATGCGGGTGGCGGAGGGGAAACGGTGGAAGGTGAAGGGTAGAGTGAGTGGGGCGTTTCTCGACGTATGGTGCCTACAGGAGGCCGGGTGGAACGCACACCTGCCGAATTGCGCTGTAGTTTCGTCCACGGCTGCTTACCATGGCGTATGAGGGATGGTTTTGTAAATGTGTGACGTAGGGCTGAAATGGAGATGGGAGAAGACGGGACGGTCTATTAGGAGTGATGATCCATACGTGAAGGATCGTCTTCGGGAGCGGTACTCCGGCCCTTGTGTGCCTCTCAAGGTGGCAGAGGGCCACCCCTGCTAGCGGCTGCTTAAGCTGAGGAGGGACGATTCATGACGATCGCTTCTTCTCCCCAGAATTCATCCCCACCCCCTCTGTCAGGTCCAGCAACGGCTAACCTCCAGGTCTCGCCCGAAATCAGCCAGAATTCGCACGCCTACTTTCCCACCCTCACCTGACCTCCGAATTTACATCCTCACGACCATATGATCTCTAATTAGAGACTTTGGAAGCCGATGACGTCGGGTACCTTCTGAAATGGAAACTGTTCAAATATTATGGCAGACAACACACACACACACACAGCATTGGTAGCCTATCGGGAAAGGCCAGACCATACGAGGAAGTCTGACGGTCCCGTGCTGCGCCTGCCAGCCATTTAAATTGGGTAGCAGAGTTTACTGATCTATTTCTAAGGGTAGATACTACTGGATGCACCGGTTAACGTTCAAGCTATTTGTCAGCACTCGACTTACAAAGTCGATTATTATTTTTCATTTAGAGCCTCCGAAGGGGCACGGGGTCATTGGCTAGATATAGGTACGTTGCCGAGTCATAGCCTAGAAGATATCATCGTTTGGCGTACATTAGGTCTCTTCTACGCACCGTAATGAAGGCGGGAGCTGACCCCGAAAGAAGGGGACCGCGTCACCATGCAGTACAGTTGGGGAGAGGTTGCCCCGCCTTGACCAGTTGCGGTTAAGACAATGGGACCACGGTTAACAACCTGGCGTAGGCTGCCAGGGTCACGCGGCAGATCGATATTAAACTAGCCCTGAAGGGGCCGCTCTGCCGGGTACATGGACGGCTCCGTTGGCAGCGTACGGCTGGCATGGATGGGCCATATGGTTCAAGTACAGCGGCAGTGCCCCAATTAATAAGCAAAGCGCCCAGGGCCGGTGGGCTCGCACATTGCCAAGTGTGGCAAAGTGCTTTTTGTAACTACCCTGAATCCCAGGTGTCAGAGGCTTATCGGGTCTTTCGTGGCCCAGTTGGGACGTCAGAAAGGGTTTAGACCCATCCCGATTGGGGGGCAGCCAATCTGTCAACGGGGGACAGCGGAAGTGGCGAGCTTTAAGCCCCAGTCATATCTTATGGATTGCCCACGTTCTTTTCGTGGGGAGAAAGCACGCTGGTCTATAGCCTTCCTTTACTATGCAGGGCTGATCTAACTATCATCCCCTTTAAGGTTCACTGGTGTGCTGAATTCTGCAGGGAATGCCGGGTCGGAAGATAAAGGGCTTGGCTTAGGGCTCACCCAACGAGGTGCAACTGCGGAGGATACATCAGGCTCCCCCCCCCCCCCAGCTTCAAATGCCATCCTACCCTCACCAACTCCCGTGGTCCGTAACCTTGGCTGATCTTCACACCGACCCGCCGGTTTGGTTGGTCAATATAACGTGCCTCGCACCGGAGGATACCTTTAGACTCTACGTAAATTACTACCAAGGTGGCAAGCTGGAGATAAAACGTACTGATGCTGCACTGCATCGTCACGGCGAAGCGAGCGATTTAGCGCGTGATGCTGAGTCGATTGACGGCAAGTCGCGTAAGTCAATAAAAAAGTACTACCCCGCCTGTTATACTGTCGTGTCCTTCGTGTCAGTTTGAGCGGATGATCGGCGGTGTAAGCTGATGTGGTAGTCGAAATATGGTGGGTAGCCTGGTAGCGATCTGTCCAATCACACTGTACCCATTGACTGGCTTTAGCCTCCCTCTTTCGTCCCAACAGTGATCAGTCGGGTCGCGGCGATAGGATTCCTCCGCATCTATATATATTTTTTTGGCCCGTATGATATTGGTCAGGCCGATAAGCAGGACTTTGCGATCTACCGCCACTCCCTTCCCCCACTTCCCGTCTTGGTAGGATTGAACTTGGCGCAGGGGGGATGCTGGAAACGGCTCCGATGCGAGGGCGAGGGGCCTATGCCTCGCGGAAAGCCTATTTAGGTGGTTGGGGATATACGCTATGCCGCATGGTGCACGCATTGCAGCCCGGACATCTGGATTCGTCAATCAGCAGCGTTGTGCTAGTAACGGCCTGGCTTGCCCAGGTCGAGACTGGCCGACCCCGACTACACCGGGCTGCCCCCCTTCACAATACGCAAGAATGTATCGGGGGTGGCCCTGGTAATCAATCGGGAGGACAACTTGCGGGTTCATAGTCCCAGCCCCGCGCACTAGCCCCAGTATGTAAGTGACCTGGCATTTTTAAAAATAGGCTGGTGGTGGTTTAACTGTACCTCCAGATCGTTTTTCCGAGGCCTGGCACCGCGCCTGCACAATAGGCGCCGCCCTCAGTCGTCTTCGTCGCTGCCCTCCCCGTTGCAGTTTTGGATGTGGGTATTGTTGGTCATCACACTGCCAGCCAGCTTCCTCTACCCAGTCCCAACACGATAGTTGTCACGGCCAGCCTTTGTCCATTCCATCAGCCTTTTTTCCACTACCACCTCTGTACAACACCGTTTGGCTTTGGCCAACCTTAAAGCCATTCCAACGTACCCAGCGCGGTCCCTTGAACTCTATTACCATAGCCTGCTCATAAGCTGCCCACTTGGAACCTACTCGGCAATTAGCGCCCGTCCGCTCCCACTCACTCACTCCGGCCAGTCTTCTCTTCCCTCCCTCTCACCCTCTGTCTCTTCTCACTCTCGCCTTTTTCCAACCCCGAGACGATTCCCTCCAACCCCCCTCCCACAAGCCCACTTGCCCGCTTCAAGCCTCTGCTGCTCGACATTGCCCCCCCCCTGCCCTTCGCCCGCCCGCATTCGCGCATTGGCTTCATCCCTCTCGGACCCCGCAATTCACTGGTCCCCCGATCAGCCCCGAGCCTATAGGACCCTCCTCTCCTAGTCTTGGGACCCATCTCCCTGATAGTCTCCGTCACACGCTTATTCTCCCGACTCTCCGTATTTTAATACCTATCTATTTGGACTGCGCCGTACACGCACATGCCCGTCGCCTCCACAACGCGCAGCTCGTTGCCGCCCCTGTGGCCTGTGCCGTCCAAGCCCGCTTATAGTGTCTGCACGGTCTCCGGGCACGAGATCTCCCCGCAGCCGCGTCTTTGCTGACCAGGTAAGTCACCTTTCAGTCGCCCGCTTCCCTAGCCGGCGTGACCGTTTCCGGCCAGCCGACAGCCCAGCCTGGCAGAGAGACTTTCTATTCTGGTTTGTGATATTTCCGCATCGGGCAGGTCTGTGCTACCGTCTCTATCGGTGGCGGTGCGGCCTGACCAAGCCGACTGGCGGTAAATGGATATTGCTCGTTACCATATAGGGAGACGACCAATTTGTGCGACCAGCGGGGCCTTAAGTTTATGGCAGAGTGCGACGTGTCCAGGTGCTGACATAAAGGTGGGGAAAGGGTGTTCGGACGAACGTGGAATACCCTTTCGACGGGTTGGGGAGGCTGAGGCGTGGTGCCGTCAGGACCTGTCGGCCCGATTTAGTCCCCGATAGGTACCGGCCTGAAGGGGAAGTGGTGAGTTGTGGCGGCATTTAACCCTCTGTTGGCTGCCATCACATGGCCCGGTGTCCAGTGCTCGGGTAGAGCCATGGCACGCTAAGCGTAGGTGCTGTGGATTGCGGGGAGGGGCAGGGGCACTTGTCTGAGCAAGCGCGGGGGTCTGTTTAGGTACTGTGGGGGGGACTGATTGGACCCTAAAGGCCCAGGGCTATGGCGCGCTGCTGGCTTGATTCTGTAGTAGTGTAGACAAGTGAAGGGAGGTCTCTGAGGCCGTGCGGGCTGACCGGTTCGCCGGGTCTTGACACCCTACTGGGGGCAATGGCTGGTCGCTAGATAGCTTTCACCTGCTCGCCCTCCGCAAGCCACCACGGCCACCGCAGCAACCTTTCGAGTCTAGGCCTCTGGCTCTCCTCCATGGCCCGTTTGCACGACCCCACCGACCCAGCCTCCTTCCCGCGTCTCCTGTCTTTGCGGGCCAACCCCATTCCCGCCCGCCGCCACTCCCCCCGCATACCTTATTTAACTGCACCCTCTTCTCCTCTTCCCGGGCCTCGTCAGCTGGCCGCGTTTGACTTCTTTTTGATGTACCCTTCCCTGTACATGTCGTCCTATGGCTGTCACCATTCATGGTGCCTGTTCTTTCGCTCTTTTCTACCCTAGTCTCGGCGTTGTCGACCCTACCCCTTGGCTCCCCTTTAGCCTACTAACCTATCTGACCTCTTTCTTCTGCTCCGCCGCCTTCTTACGACCACAGCCTTCAGTGCCTACATTGTGCTCCCTCAACCGTATCCGCCGTGATCCCAGCCCTATTATTCCAGCGTCACTCCACACGGTGTTCAATTCCAGCACCGCCATTCCAGGGGCCTCACCCTCTCTAATTTAATTAGTCGCTACCTCATATATTGGTCAGCCCAGCCCCGCCTTTGCAAAACTGCGAGTGTCCCTGCGATAATTCCTGACACGACTTTTAAGAATTGTTTTTTTTAATTTCAACCCCTACCTGTCCAGAGAAGGGGGAATCATTGCTATCCACCCCAAACCCTCATAATCGTCTCGGCTTTCCACGATCTCCACGTAGCCCCGTTCTTTGGCCTTAGGTATCTAATTACCAATCACTGCGCTATACATCGCAGGCATTCCGATACCTTGGCTCGACCAATCAGGCCTACGCTTTCGGCAGTCCCCGTCTCCCTGCTTCCCTAGTCGACCCATCCTGCCTCTATTCAATATCTTGTGTCTTGCAGACCGACCGCTGGTCATGCTGCAGCCGATCATAAGCACGCCCCGGCGGCGGCGTCGCGCTGCCTCCACCGCGGCCTCCCCCATCCTTCTCATCCTCCTAGCATTGGTTCTCGTACCTACCGTCGCCGCCATGGACAGTGACACCGCCACCAAAGTGGGCACCTTTACCATTCTGGGCGTCTTTGTGATCATCGCCCTTGTCACCGTCATTCTATGGGTTCGTCGTTCCTCTGCCCGCAAGGGGCGTCTGGTGGTCCGACGCGAGGACGGCGTGGTCCTGATTGATCCGGGCAACGAAGGCGACTACGACGATGAGGCCGGGCCCAATGCCCGGCGGCCCCTATTCGATGCGTCGGGCCGCCCCCGCGACCAACGCTCCCCGTCTCCGACCTGGTCAGCCAACCCAGAGTTCAACGCCTCCATGGCCGAAATTGCGGGTGGGGCCGGCCGACCTGGCAGCCTTTTGGGCGCTGGGCCCCGGCAACTGCCCCACGGGGTTAGCGAGGAGGACGCCGAGCGCTACTTCAACTCCCATCCGGGGTCCCAGGACAGTTACGACCTGGCTATGGCCTTCGAGCGGGGCAACCCGTACCAGACCCAGCCAGTCAGCCTGACCCCCGAGGAGCGCGCCTGGATCGTGGCCCAGGGCGTGTCGGCCTGGCGATTCGAACCCAATCCGCTGGCTAGCGTGCGGCAACTCGAGCCTACCGTCGTAGAGTTCACCGGCAAGGAGTCTTGTATCCAGACCAATTTACCCGTACCCCGGGCCAAGCTTGTCTACTATTATGAGGTCAAGATCGTCAAGAAGGACCCTAGCGCCATCGTGTCCGTTGGATGGGCCACACAACCGTACCCGTGGTGGCGGCTAACTGGTAAGTTCATAGAGGATCGATTAGATGCACGAGCCCCGAGCCCTTGCGAGTAGGGTTGTGTTGGTCTGCCGCCTATCACCCGCTTACTAATGCGCTCCACATACGGACCACCTATCCCATCACCCTTTGTTGCCCAATTCCTGCACCCGCCCGCTCCTAGGCTATTCCCGCTACTCTATCGGGTACCATTCTAAGGAGGGCCTCATATACCGCAACCACCCGTTCACACCTCTAGCCAATATTGACGAGTACAACGAGGGTGACGTGATTGGCTGTGGGTTCCGCCATCGGTCGGGCAAGGTATTCTTTACGCGTAATGGCGAACTGATGGGCATCCTAAACGCTCGCATGTTCTACACTGTCTACCCGACCGTCTCGGCCGACGGGCCCTGTGTGCTACAGGCCAACTTTGGCCTCTCGGAGTTTCTTCTGCCGCACGCCAACGTCCGACAGTGGGGTTTTGCTAATCCCGAGGACACGCGCCCGCCGCCTCCAGCGTATGGCCAAGACCAGGACACCTTCGTTGTGGAAGTGGCCGGCCCACCCACCCCACCTCCAGGTATCGGCAGCGCCACCGACAGCCCCGTCATGGGGCCACTGGGATCACCCGAAGAGCAGTGGGCGCGTGCTCTGAGTCCCGACCTCCTCCCGGCACTCCGCAGCCTGGTTAGTAATAACGTTACCCCGCGCGGGTCCATGGACGTGGCGACGACAGGTAATGCATCTTCACGGGCGGGAGACAGTGGTGCCGGTGTGCCCACCCCGGAGTCCATCGCACGGATCCTGCTGGCTGAATCTCCCGAGATCGAGTTGGAGGAAATCAAACCGACCGGGGAGTCGCCCAGCAGTCCGGCGATGGTCGTCGCCGTCACATCCCCGGAGGTCCACCCGGCTATCGTGGCGGAGCGTCCGCTGAGTGCCCAGTCTTTCCACGACATTGAAATCCCGGCCAATCCGTACCGTATCGAGCCGTACCGGCCATTCCCGCCGCCCGATGAGGCCGTTTCCCTGGCTCTCTCGCCCCCGGCGACGAGCGATGAGGGTAACGGTTCCGCTCAGGATGAGGAAGCCGGGGCGACTAGCAACGCTGCCCCCTCTGTTCCACGCCCCGCTGCGCTGACATGGGACCACCAAGAGTTTAGCCGCGCCGTTGACGAAAAACTGCGCTCCCGCCGTGGTAACCGTGCCAGTCCTTCCGTCTCCCAGCGTTCGTTGGTGTCCGGTGACGCCGGGGCACCGGGTTCCGACGCCGCCGCGACCATCGTCTCCTCCGCAGGTATGCCGCGCCGCCATAGCCACGAGGACGAGCTGGTTGTCAACCCATTCCGAATTTCCGATACCTTTTACCTCCGCCGCGGTAGCGCCGATATCGAGGCCGCGGCTGCCCGGAGCAACCGGCGGCGTGATCGCCGCAACAACCACAGTGCCCAGAACGACCCTTGGCCAGCCAGCACCGCACCTGGTCGTCGCAATGCCGGCTCCAGCCGTACCGCGGCCAATCGACATCGTGCGGCCAGCGCAGCCGCCTCGACTAACCCTAACCGCCGGTCACTGGGTAGCTTTGCCCGGCGGCCCTTAGGAGCCATTACTCGTCGGGTACAGCGCCTGGTAGGGGGCAGCAACCGTTCGTCCACTCACGAGGACCTCATTGCTCCGTCAACCGGAAGTGGTAGTAGCAGTGGTAGTGCCGTTGGAGCCGCGCAAATCAACACTACTTCTCCCGCCTACGCCCCCGCTAATCACGGTGCCAGCGGCCCGTTGCAAGGGGGAAGCTACCCGCTAACTGCCCTCCCACCCGCAGCCACTGGAACGGCCCACCATAGCCGCCGAAACTCCCAGGTATATCTCCCGGTGGCCACCTCTTACGCCGGAGGATCCCGAGACACCCTCCCATCGCAGCAATCTGCCGACGAGCATTCAGCGCCGTCAATTGGAGCCGGATCCGCCGGCCCCACAGCCCCTTCGCTGAACCACACCGAGTCGTATCGTCGGACCCACCCGCACGAAATTGCGCTGGCTGGTAGCATCATGCCAGATATCCTTAATCACTATAATATGTCCGGGCTCGCGAGTACCACCACCGTCCATCGAGCAGGGTCGACGTCGAGCTCTACCCACAGTCGTCGGCGGTCCTCCCTGGTGGCAGGAAATAGTAGTGGTAGTAACATTGGGGCATCGGCGACAGTGGCGGGACCCGCCATCGTGGCGGCATTGGCGGCCGCGGCTGGGGAGGTCCCTCCCTCGCAGCGCAACTCGATGCTGGTTGGGAGTACCGCCCAGCATAACCTTGATATTTTTTCTGCCGTGACCTCGTCGCATCCACATTTGCTGTCCTCCTCTAGCAGTGACCGTCCAAGTGAATCGACGGGTAGCGCTACAGCCGCTGGCGATATCGCCCACCTTCAACAGGTTTCGGCGTCCATCCAGTCCGAGCCTCCGCCAGCCTATTCACCCTCATCAGCTTTCCCGGGTGCCACCACCACCACAATCGCGGCGCACGAGTCCGTTAGCAACGCGTCGGTCTTGTCCGCCGATGGGGGCGATGGGACCGGCAGCAGTGCTTCAATACTGTCGTCTACGTCGTCAACAACACCACCGTCCAGTCGGCCGCCCTCTTGGACCCCGCCCCAGCGGCTGAGTCGTGACCTGGCCCAGCGCAACTCTCGAGCCATCGTGCCGAGCCCGTTGTCCAATATGACACGGTTTACCCCTGGGCCCCAGTCCCCTGCTCGGTGACACGGTGGTGGTAGGCTCAGTACTCGCTGAGCGGTGGGTTGATAGTTTTAGATGGTGGTTGAGGGAAGGATGTACAATTTGAAGGGTGAATAATGTACTTTTCTGATATAGTGTTTTGGTATTAATACATCCACACCTTTTTTTTTGGTTAGTTTATACTGAGTAACGGTCCAGTCGAATTGAACTACTGTAACTTGTACAAGTTGTACAGATTTAGTCGAGGATTTTTGGATGCTACAAAGTGCCTTGCTAGCCGTACTACCACTACTTCGTCCTGACGGGAGTTGCTGTCCATCGAGTAGGAGGAGGGGGAGAAGGCCGCCTACCCAACCACTGAGGTGCCACATGTATTGGGACTTGGTTTGCTGGCTACTGATTCAAGCTGATTCAGAATCTCTCTTCATAATGGCCATGCTCATTACTCTACCGATCCTTTTCATTTCCAATCCAATTAACCTTTTACGTTGATTCAACTAGTCGCCCACCATGAAGCGTGTCGGCACATTCGGATCGACCCTGGGGCGTACCGTATTGGTGGCCACTGCTCAGCGACATGCTCTACCCTCGGCTCGAAATACTCTGTCGCATTCACACTTCCTGGTGCGATATATTTGTGTGTCCCAACGGTCCAGTCAGGCCTCTAATGAATGTGAGTAATAAGGAGCGCCTTTGTTGGCTGAGCATGTGGAAGGGGCCGGCATTTTAGAGCCCGCTGCCTGGTCTTCGGGCCTTGGTCTGGCCTAGCATGGCTCCTAGATGGCCCGCTTCCCAGTTCTATAGACTAACCGACACACCCCATTCACCGGCCTTCATTACGTGGTACACTGTGGATTTACTTTATATGTTGCTCCAGCCCCGAGGACCCCCCGAAGCCCGAACGCTTACCTGCGATTCACACCACGGCCACACCGGCCGTCTGCTGACGTTGAGGCTACGCCGACATGGACCTCCCAAGAGGACACTCGACTCCGCGAGGCCGTGTGGCAGTACGGGGCTAACGACTGGCTGCGTATTGCCCAGGTTTTAGGTCGCGACCGGCCGAATGACTGCCGGCAGCGCTTCCAGTCCCTCGTTTTTCAACCGGAGCGTCTACGGCGGACGTGGACCAAAGCGGACAACGACAAACTATTAGAGGCCGTGAAAAGGCTCGGTGAGGACAATTGGCCTGCCATTGAAAAGCTGTTTCCCGAATTTTCCCCGGGATCCGTCTACGCTCACTATAATGCCCTGATGCGGACGACCCGGAACCCCATCTGGAAGCCCTTCGAGACTGCGCGGCTGCGGAAAGCCATTGACCAATACGGTGGACCCAACCGTATGGACCAGTGGATCAATATTGCCCGGGCGGTGGGCCGCGGTCGAACTGCTGAGGATTGTTACTCGCAGTGGTACCGTCGGCCGTTCGATCCGTATCCTAATGCGTGGGGGCCCCCGCAACTTGACGTGACCCTCCTCCTCATCGTCTATGACGCATCCCCGCGACTGCTGATTCGGGCGCCTGTGTTGCTCGACCTGTGCCAGGCATTCCGCGAGGCGTACCCGGTATCGTATTACTCGTCTACGGAGGACGTGGCTTACATTCAATGTTGGCAGCTCCACGTTGGCGAATCCGGTAGCTTGGCCGACATGACTGCTGAAGGTGAAGCGGAGGTCGCTGCGGAAGAAGTTAATGTCAAGGACAAACCTGACATTCGCATCTGGCACCAAGTTGCACTCAAGCGGCACGCCGAATGGACCAAACTGACCGGGACCTCATCGCCAAATGCCTCAACTATGGCAGGGGAGAAAAAGCCTGAATCATCGCCATTATCACCACCACCATCGTTCATCCATCCGAGCCACATCCGCAACCGATTCATGCGACTGATGATTGGTAGTAATTTGGCGGCTCGGTTCACCCCGGCCAACCTCGACCTCTTCCGCGCGGGCTGGATGACACCCGAGAAGGTGAGCCCGGCCATGGCCAAACAGGTAATGGGCGTGAAGGCTACCGAGTTTGAGCTCCGGAGTCTCGCTTGGTATCTTCGGTGTATCGGTCGATTTCTGCCCATGATTGAGGATGCCCAGCACGGGGCATACTCGAACTCGTTGGCGGTTGTGTCGACGTTGCATCGGCCCGCGTTAGTTGCCTAGTGTGCGTTTTTTACCCATAATGTGCTATAAATGGCAACACTGAGTTATAGTGCCTGTTTTATACTTGATGCTTAATTCAATTAGTGATCATTGGTGTAGACCGTTGCGCGAGTTCAATCAGGCTATGGAAAAGGTATGGGCTTGGAGTCGTTGGGTTGAAACGCAGGTTACCCTGATATCAGGACAACCTCAGCACACCTAAGTCGAGAAGATAAAAAACCATAGTTTAGGACTCACTATGGTTGGATACGAAAGACGGCGAATAAGTAGTAAAGGGATGCTGGTCCGGGCCGTGTCACCATTGATAAGGGTGTCCAGTCGAAAGATACTGGCCTTGGCGAAGAGTTTTGTGAAATTGGCCGTCAAACATACCCAGTAATGGTCGTTGGCGCAGTTTTTTATTCTTATTTGCGGAAGGCCCAGCGGCTATGGTTGCTAAGCACGTTACAGCCATTCTATCAGTGGTATAACTGGACGGGGGGTTTTATCTTCTGGGAAAGTGGGCGAGAGCTAGGTAAAAAGTGGTCAGGCAAGTTCCATTAGGGCCCTATTGGGAATGGGCTCTAAAATAGGTAGCTTGAACATGGTGGCTTTGGCAATAGCAACCTTAAATATATAATGCGCAGAATGAGGCTGATGTATGTGAACCAGAACACAATAAGATGGACAATGATTAACTGTGAATGCTAATGCTAGACTAACTCTAAATAAAGCTTATAGCTTCAACTCTCAGGAATTGTAGAAAAGTTCAAGGCCGAACACCAGTGGGCGCAGCTTCAATAGATAACCTACAAGTCAAGGAATGACGACAACGAGGGATTGGCAAAAAGGGACCAATCAACGCGCTGTATTTATTATTTGTAACAGTATATGATGTTTGACCACCAGTCATTTTCAGTTGCGGCCATCTGATGGTGTTGTGCACCGTATCCCGTTAGATCTGCGAAGTTAAGGACCATTCAGCCGATTTAGTACTAAGGTGGGTGACCACTTGGGAATAGTCGGTGCCGCAACTTTTTTTTTGGTTCTCTCATGCTCATTTTGTCATTGCTACTATACTAGACAGTTAGTTTTGCAGCCCATAACTATAACCCAACCCAGTAAGCTTGCTCCTGGTAAAAATCCACCGCCTTCTACATACTGTAGGTTGTCAGAATTAAAGAAGTGGTATATCCTAGTACCTTGTTAGTGGTATGATGGTTGGAAACACCTTAGGGCTTAGTTAAGCTGAAGAATAGATAGCAGAACAAGTAGTAAATGTATAGGAAATGATGATATACAGAAAGATACCCGCTGGAACTCATAATCCCAGAGGGGGGCAGAGCTCAGCTATTGTGACTAGGTCTGGGTGGTAGCCAGGACACCCCTCATGGCAGCCACCCCGTCATCACGTACGCTACAAACCACCGCCGTCTAATTACTGACGGCGAGCCACCAGTTTTCATCACCGCCCTGCTACCCTCGCCAAAACCTACCGTTATGCATTAATGTTTCAGCTTTACCTTTTCTTCTTCCTTGCAACTAAGGCAAACTTTACCCGCCCTCCCCTACCTTGTACGACTCCTAGTATTGACTCACGTCCAAGCTCCGCCGACTATATAAGCCGGCGAGATAATGTCTTTATTAAAGCACTGTTATCTTCTTTTAGTTTATTGACTTACCAACCACCCTCTCGGGTTCCTACTTACCACATATACACCATGGTCTTGAAGTAGAGGTTGTACATGTATCTGTCTTTGCAAGGGCAGAGACGGAGGCACATACCCATGTAATCCCCCGTCGTAAGGCGCGTGCGGATAACTCAGAACCCATGATACATGCCCTATACGGATGGCAAGCATTGACTTGCGTAGTCGGTACTATGTGCTTTCCTGATACTGGACGTGGTGAGGTTGAGTAGCGAGAGCAAACAGTCGATTGAGTAACATAGACACAACCTGCCTTGCATGGCCCCTAAAGCCGAACTGACACATGATAATCAGTGGTTTGTGAGGAGGAGGAGAGGGATAACCAAACCTCACACGTTGTTGCGCCTTAATGAACTCCCTTACCGATATTCCCAGACAGCGTTCGGCAAAGGAGCCCGTAGTCTCAGTGGATTAGCGCTTACGCCGGATACCTCTCCTAAATCCATGTCACATTTCGTCGCTAATCATATTGCCTATGTAACCCAGGTTGGTCATACCGGTTTTGAATGGGCATGTAGCATACTCATCAACGCAAAATTGCATTTGTCAGGTATAGATGACGCGAATATAACGTATTTTCGTATAGGCTTTTAGCTATGGTTTTTATATGAACCTAGAGACGGCCAAAATATTTTACGAACCGCACGGACCTTTGATATATCCAATCCCCATACTTTAAGCACCACAATCTAGGGGTAAATTACCTGGTTTCTAGGTCTGTATAGCAATCGACGTACCTGGTAGTGGAGCCGATGTATCGACCGAACCGCTTTGGTCGAAGCCGGAGGACTCAGTCACAGACATGCCAAACTGCGCGCTTGAAACGCCGAACGCATTTTGGAAAGACGGCGGGGCGTAGGCTTCGGGGGGAAGGCCTACATCAGGAGATTTGGGGAGGAGTTCCAGCAACGGTGTGGCCTGAATTGGGAGGGGCCGTGCATTTAAAGCACCTGGGTCAAGGATATTTGAATTAGCATCCTGGCTACCAAACGGTGCCCTTGTAGCACTGGACACATGTTGGGAAGTTGGTCGGGTTGACGGGGCCGTGTTCGGACTTGGTACTCGAGAAACGGTAAATCCCGCCTGTAATGGTGCAGCTTGGGCGGGGAGGGGCTTTGCGACGGAACCGCTTTGGTCGAAACCGGTGGATTGAAGAACTTTCATACCAAACTGGGCGCTATCAACGCCGGCCATGGTTTGGGAATGCGACTGGACTACTGACGCTGCAAGAGGACCTGATGTGGGAGATACCTTGAAAATTCCTGGTAACGGGTGGGCCTGTGTACCAAGGAGGCTACCAATGATGGTTGGAAAAGCGATGGTGAAACGCATGGGAACTGGAGCACCACTACGGAATAAATGATATCAGCTTTTACGTGGAAGGGTAGATGAAGTTCATGAGTAACGACCACACGCGGATGTGTAGGATAGTTGGATACAGTTCGGGATTAAACAGTTTTGCTCGGAAAAAAGCAGACTTGGGGACTGAAATGGGCGGTCGATGTCGTATCAGCTGAGGCAGGAGTGAGGGGGTAAACTAAAATGTATAACATGTAGTGGTGTAAGAGATGTGAAGAGGACCGATCGGGGTATTCTTGTGTTAAAACTCCAAAATCTTTAGGAGTCTGAAACACCCTTATCTGCTCCTCTCCATTTAGCCAAGGTCAAGAGTGATGAAGTCGAACGCTGTTAAGCTTGCTCGTCTTGTGAAGAGAAAGGGGGAGGTTGGAAGGAAACTCCTGGCTCCAACACTACGGCGTTAGGGCTGTCGGGTCATCGTTTGTGGTATAGCGACCGTGCCCTTTACTTCCTCTCGTTTGTCCCTGCCTCTTGGTCGGCGGGGATCGGGATCCGCGATTGGGCTTCACAATACAGGGCCTTGGTGGTCCGGGGCACCCCATTATTAGCTCCCCTGTCCCCCATGTAGCCTTGGCTCGGCATAACGATGTCTTTGTGTGACAAAAGTTTACCCCTCCTCCTCCTTTGTTCATTACAAGCAACGAAAGCAAGGTTGGTGTGTAGCTATTAGCGGTCACTATTGAGTCTACGAACAGTTATCATATCATATGGTCCTTATAGCTGAGCAGGAGGGAAAACCCCCCGTTGACCAATTTTCAAATACTGCCTATTGTGGACGAGGGGTGGCCATTATATCTCTACACAGGTGGTGTGAAAAACCTGCCAACGATCACGCTAAAAAAACTCACACCTTGGCCCGCGGGATGAACCTTGCAGGTATCGGACCGGGTGAGTCGAACATACGGCCGTTCTTTCTATAATTGATGCACTCCTCACATCTTAGCTTATAATTCCGCGTATTCATCTTATCCTGACCTCGAAGTCGCAGCTCCCCTACCTGGCCCACAGTTTCTAAATTTGATGAGCTCATATTCGTTCTGTTTAGATATGTTCTAGAACCACGGGACAAAGTAAATCTATGCTAAACCGTCTGTCAAACCTGGGCCGTGCTGACCCTTGTCTCACCATAGTTGGTATGTGGTTAGTTCAAATTCATACTTACTATGGCTCTATTCTCAAATGTAACTTGCCAGATTAGCTCCACCTTGGTAAATTTGGCATGGCCATCCGCTGGGCCCGGTTAGAAGAAGACCTCCCAGTTAACCAAGGAGCTACAGGTCTGGGTCTGCTACATTTACTCTATAAAACGATGCACTGTCCTGTATAGGGGGACTTGGAATGACGCAGCAACGACCTTGGCCGTCTGGTATCCCAGCATTCCACCGGTGACCATCACCACCAACAAGTGGCTTAGAGTAATTGGTTACCTGATATACGTGGTCAAGGCTGGTTACGACTTGATTGAACGCCATCACCACAGGTGGTACGACTGAGGCCTACTTTAATGATTTATCTGGAATCCCCAAGTGGCCCAGTATAGTGTTCTAGAGGAGCTCCTGGGCTGACTGAATCACACCGGATCTGATGGGAAATCGAGGTGCTCCAGAAATATCGCCTAGATGGCATTTATACCTTTACTTCGCTACATAAATGCATAGGGCTGATCGAGTAATACACCCCTTCCTATAGCTGACCATTGCCTTGATCCAAGGCTCACTAGAGGGCAACTGCTCGGATCTTTATCCGTGACCTGTACCTTCACCCTCTATCTCTCACCAACCTGCGGAAGGCCAGCCACTGGCCCCACTCCACAGAGAGAGAGAGCGGCGCGCCTTCCGAAGGTAACGTTAACAATCCCCAGTTTAACATGCTTGTGCCCATCGCGTGCATCGTCGTAAATTCCTTAAGCAGTAACCCAATCCACTATTTCACCCTTTCTCCTTACCGCACTCATCCTAGTCCCTATCAAATACTATGCCTAACAGACCGTTCTCAGCCACCACCGGCGTGGCGTCGGTGTCGAAGCTAATTGAGTTCCTGCACCTAGTCGAGAAGTTAAAGGTACGACAGCTGTGATGAGAGATTGAAATGTCGATTTCTGCGATACTGTCCAAACCAGCAAGCATCTGATTATCCCTATCCGCCAACGACCGTCCCGCAGACTGACATTCGGTCCCCTTTTAGTACTACGGTAACTAAATCATTTAACTTTATTCTGACACTTCGGGATACGGGCTTTGGAGGGTAGACTACGAAACGAACCGGCTGGGTGCTTTGTGAGGTCGCCAAACCCGAGTCAATCGCCGACCACATGTACCGTATGTCCATCATGGCTATGCTTATCGACGACTCTAGTCTGGACCGCCACCGGTAAGTCTAAGAGTGATCCCGATCGTGTCTTGGTCGAATAGCTACAAGAAGGCTGTATATATCGAGCTTGATAAGCTGTAACAATTATATATATATATATTACTTTGAATACCCATACCCAGGTGCATCAAGATGAGCTTGGTCCACGATCTGGCCGAGTCCATTGTGGTAAGTTATATAGCTCTCGCTAGAGGCGGCCAAGTCGGGCCTCTCGGTACAACCACCTTACGTGCATACCATATACGTATACAATCTAACTCTTCCCACTTGGATCGATCGGTCGCTGCCTTCAGGGTGACATTACCCCCTACGACGGGGTTAGCAACGAAGATAAACACCAGCGCGAACGGGTAAGTTAAATTGGTATTGAGCCACCAAGATCGAAATGAGACGGGATACTCTAGGAAGCGAAACACCCGGGAGTCATTCGTTTAATCATCCGACCTTGCACTACTACCATCCACCACCCCATGTACATCATTGTATTTGTTTGGAACTTGGAACCCTACTCTCATATATAGAGAGCTATGAACCATATCGTCCAACTCCTCGACTCCAGTGCCGCCGCGCAAGAGATGCACGAGCTGTGGTCCGAATACGAGGCCGGGGAGACTTCCGAGGCCAAACTGGTCAAGGATCTGGATAAATTTGAAATGATTGTCCAGGCCCTGGAATACGAAAAGCGTAAGTCAGCTGAATGGGTTACCAGCCAAATCAAACAAACAAACAAAAAACGAGGGTGCAAAGATAGGCTTGGGTGTGCCCAACCCGTCTAGGCGGCAGCTGGGCACCCTCTCCCCTCCCCTCCAAAGTCGAAATGGCTCTATTGCGCTTGAATTAAGGAGGGAGAGGTAAAGGGAGAGAGGGGGGAAGGGGAGTGACCTAACCCTCAGACCCGGTCCAATGCCACAGCGGTGCAAGCGAAATCTGCTCGAATCGTTTCGCAGCCTGTCAACTTGAGTACTTGCTTATTTTCCATATTTTGATTTTGCTGATGATGATTGCCCCCATCAACCCTCAACAGGACCTTCCGAATCAGGCCGGCAGAAGTCGCTCGACTCGTTCTTCGAGTCGACCCGTGGCAAGTTTAGACACCCGCAGGTCCAAGCATGGGTCGAGGAATTGTACCGCGAGCGTCAGAATGTGAAATAACTCATGGTGAGGCTCGGCATACAATAGTATTATTGAAGCCACCACTTATGGGGCAGTTTGACTAAAATAGTTGAAGGGTTCCCTGGAGATGTCACATAATGTTCCTGACGACATCGAATGCAGAGGGATATACCGCTCGCAGAACTATCTACCACAAACAGTAGCGATTATTGCCAGCCGATGGTCAACAATAAACCTGATGGTCTGCCCAACGTAGTTCAGCGTAAGCCTTGGGATGGATTGACGTGACACTCATGATGAAGGTTCGACTGTAAAATAGTAGATCCTAGCGGTATAGATTGGTGATAGTCATGGAAGACGGGGAATAGGGGAAGTGAGTGAATCGTTAAACGGGGTCGATCGACGCGACTGTCTTTAAGTCTACCACGGTTTCGCCATTGAGAGTATAGAACGACATGTTTCCCACCTACCCCCTCCTTCCCGCGTGGAAGTCCAGTAGGTAGGTCGGCAAACCTTTATGTCCAAAGCTCATAAGGACCATCCCGAGGCCCTATATATGTGCTTCCTCGACTTGACGATAGATACCTTCTAGCTAGTCCGAGGTACGGACTAGAGTTGGATATCGGTTGTGGTAGAAGCCCTTGCACCGCCCCCCCCTCACTCCTTCCTTCAATGAGGAGGGTATTCAATGCAGACCAGGTATATACGTAGTGCTTAAATCGGTAGACAGAGACCGTGCGGCACTTGAAGGCAGTTGTTTCCGACTACATCGGAAGACAATGTGAGAGAATGGGAGAGGGAGGGAGGGGGACCGGGTAATGCTACACTATATTCATATGGAGGCGTAATAGTGAGCCGGCAGATCAAGAGTCCGCGACACGATGGATGTGTCGACCGGAATTGCAGACAGACCGCGGGACACTATTCGTTCTAGCGTCGATACTCCACACCATAGAGCATCTTTTACATAACAGGAGGTCGGTCGCCCGTTGATTGCTCTAGTGGAGCCCAGTCGTTTTTTTACTGCTCATAAAGAGCCCAGTCAAACTCGCGTACAGGCGCTCTGGCCGCGCTACAACCCTCTCTCTCTGTGTGTGTGTGTGTGTGTATCCTGGTGTGGGACGATCGCTCACCCAATTCATAGTGTTCCTACTAGTTGGCTTCACCTCTTTTCCCCGCTTTGCCCGCTTGGCAGTTTGGCTAACCCACTATAGCCCCACGTCGCAACGTTTCACACACACACACGCACCTTGTGCTTTGTCCCAACCCCGCCCCCATTAAGCATGGATCAACCAGTTCTGTCACTCTCCCACCCCTCCTCCACTATATCCCTCCACAGTCCCTCAATCCGTCGAATGCTCTCTCCACTTTATCCCCCCACCCATTCTCATCCATTAAGAGGCAAAGCTGGCTTTAATACACACTTGGTTGTTCTCTGCCCTTCCCTCTCTTCCCTCCCCCTATGTACACGTGTGTCCAAGGTGTAGTGAGTGGATGTGAAAAGTAAGGAACTCGACCAGTCTCGGGGACATGGAGGGGACCTGCTAGTCCTGAACATACTAAGAGTGCGGGGCCATGTGCCGTATAAAGCTAGCCGTGGTGAGCCCGAGCATCCCCGGGATGTGGCAATGATATTATTATCGAGTCAACTCCTGCCCTACCCCTCCCCTTTGCTTTGTTCCATAATCTCCTCTCCTCGCTTTCACTACGGCTGGGTGCCATTTCCCCCTCCTCCTCCTCCCGCGGCCCTTTCACGCCCTCTTCTCCTCGTATTATTCCTCCGCTGTTTAACTTTTCTTTTTGCGCAACTTTTATTACGATTGTATCTTCACGGCACAACCTCACCTCTGGCTCCTTTCTTATTATAATTATTACTACTACGTAGATACCCACTCCTCTCGAAACATATTCTTATCATGTCGGACGTACGGTATCAGAAGCTGCTCCGTCAGAACGAGGCTCTCCGGGAACTGCTCGACCTGCCTCGCCTGGCTGTGTCGGAAGCCAGCCGTTCGCTCATCGAATTCACTACCCAAACATCCGACCCTCTCGTGCCGTCCGTCTGGGGCCAGCCCGCGTCGGACCCGTTCGCCGTCAGTAGTGGTTCCTGCTGTGGTTTCTTGTAAAACAACAAAAATGGGAGGACAAGCTTAATCCTACAGCTAGTAGCACCACTCATACACTCGTTCGCTTCCACGGCACCAATTTGCACTGTAGGGCAATAGTAGAGCTCGGCACCGTCATACCAATAAATTTTAGTCTAAACTGTAATTAGAGCACGGGGTTGCTACAAACACGACGGTTGACCCCTACGTATAAGCAACAGAGGCTTGAGGACGGCGGGTATTTATGCAGTGGGTGTGTACGGTTGGTTGGAAGGTCAAGAGAGCCGGTTGGAGCCGCAGCGAGCACGACCGCCGAGATTTGGGAAAAGTAAACATCCACGGATATGGAAGAAGTGACGGCTAGGCCAGGATGAGTACTAAAAGACAGGGTATTGTTCAGTTCGAAACGCGGTGAGAGGACGAAATACATACAAAACTAGTCACGAATCGTGAGGCAAAGTGAGGGAGAGACAGAGGGGGTATGGGGAAGGCTGCCCGAAATCCTACCAAGTTACACGGGAGAGAGGGGCACAGGACATTGCGTAACACGGGGGGGGGCGGTCAAGAGAAAAACGTGAGGGCGTAAAGGCGGGTGGGGATTCCAGAGGGAAAAAGGCTACTCTTCTACTACGTGGGGTTTAGGCAACCTTCTTGGTCGGAGCTACCGGGACGCTGCGCCGACGAATGTAAGGTACAACGCCGAGCAGGAATCCGAGCTCCGACTGGTCGAGTTTGTTAAGGAAGGCTAGCCGCATGTACTGGGTGTTGATGATACAGTAGTAGCAGCCGAGGGCGGTGAAGATGTGCCACCAACCGTGGAGCTGAAACAGGGTATCGAAGGGCGTGCCGACCTGAGACCGAATGTACCGGAGCTGGGGACAAAAGATATTGTCCACGTTCCACAGCGCGAAGCCCAGGAGGAACGTAGCAGCGCTTTGGGTGAAGAGGCGCTGCAAGACCGCACGGGTGCACTGGCCACCATTGCGCGCCAACTGGTTGGGGGTGGCTGCCGGAATACACGACAGGAGGTAAGCATTACGAAACACAATCACGGCCACCTCGAGCGCATAGCTCACTTGATGGAACACTGGGTCCCGGTTGTACAGGTAGATGGCCGTCACCAGCGCCGAGTAGGCAAACAGGCCCAGCGGAAGCTTGGCCCCATATCGCGGTTTGGAGTCCATCTCGAGGACGCTGTACACGCAGAAACAGGTGCAGTAGATCATGGGTAGTTCGTCCAGCAGCTGCATCTCGTAGAGAAGCGTCATATGGAAGAACCATGATCCCACTCCGACCATGAGCATCCCCAGGTAGCACATGACAAACCGCTTCTCGCCATAGTTGCGCAGCGTATGATAGATACCAAACAGGGCCAGGATGACGAACGTCAGGTTGGTCGTGGTGTTCCAAAACTCGGCAATGTACTTGCACACGACGTAGTTTTCCTATCGTACGTGATACGGTCAGGGGGGTTGTAGCGAGTACATATGTAACAGGGTCGATAAATGTTAGTACATAGCGGTGGTGGATATTGTTTGCAGGACGGGGTGGTGAGAGTTCGACAGGAAACTCTGAGTCACAAGGCGCGGCTGGGGAAGAACGCAAGAGGGGAAGAAGAGCGCGGGATTGACAGGGCGATATCGTGGGTCGCTCAGTCCTACAGTGAGAGGATCACGATGATTGAAGAGAGGGAATACACCCCGCCTATTCGATCGCTGGGGTTATGAGCTTAGTACCTATGGACACGTCTTCCCCCGCTTTCCTCTGATCCCCTCGTTTCATTGTAGCCTAGCATACGTTGCTACCGACACGTAAGTCATCGATCACTGCTGCAAGTCGGTACAGATGACTCCACACGTAGATAATTAGGCGGTCCTATAATTGACGATGATCTTACCTCGCACCAGTCGAGAGTGGACGTGCTGTCGCCAGGTAGACAGGGGGGCCGATTAATAGCCAGGTCGACGGGGCAAGGTGTAGATAAGGGACATGGGGTTCCAGAGAATGGGGGCAGGTCATACGTATGACGTTAGGGGGTTGAAAGCCGGTATTTTCCAGCAGTATACTCGACCCGTCAGGGTGAAGCGGCCTTCCGCGGGCACTAGTTGCTGTGGCAGACAACGGTCGTACCGAATGGGGCCTAGCTACTTACCCTTCGCCCCAGTATGGCGTGGTCATGTTGGATTGCATAGGCACTACGACAGATTCGGTTTAGCGGGTTGGATGGAATGCCACTTTGGCGAGGTTTGGCGGGGAGGGGTGAATGCAGGTTAAGCTACGAGGGAATGCGATAAGGGGTGGGGATGTGGGTAGTCAATGGCAACCAGCGAGGGTGAACAGTCCAGCAATGGCACCGAGTCACGAGCTGAGCGAGGTGAATGCAGTCTCGGCAAGGCACTCGCGGCGTTACACAGCAAGGGGGTGGAAAGGAACGCAACAAGGGGAGAGAGGGTGGTGGCGGTGGCACAGTAGAAGTTTACTGGTTATGTCGGCAGTCCTGTAAACAAGGGGGAGGGCTGGCGGCTAGGGGATAAGGGAGACGAAGGTGGCAAACAATAAGCGGTGGGAAGCCTAGTGGTAGGTGCAGCTGCCAAGGTGGTAGCTATGAAGCGAGTGAAAAGAAAAGAAAGGCAGACTAAGATCTTATTCTTTGGCGCTAGCGGGCAGTCCGGCTTCCGAGGTGGTACAATTATATACGCACGGGCTTAGAGAGGGCAGGTAGGAGTCACACAGTGCGGGGGGAGGGCTTTGCGGACAAGGAGCAGATAGTGAGGTGGGCAGAATGATGCACTTGAGTAAAGGCATGGAAGTAGAAGTAGTGGCGCAGTGAGGGGGGAGATCGGCACGGTGAGCAGAGAAGTACGCCATGCAGCAAGATGAGAAGGGGGGAGGAATAATATTATGTTAGCAAGCGGATGCGAGGTGGAGGATGCAAGGATACGCGCCTTTAAAGGTCGAGTCGTCGGCGGGCACATGCGGCGAGGTTAATACATGTGTGCAGTAGGAAGCATCACGACCGAGCCAATGGGGGCAGTAACGGACGTGGTTGGTGGGTCAGCGCCCGGGCCCCCGTTGTCAGTGGAGTAGAATAAGCGCCAAGATCCGCACGCTCACCCGAACAAAGCCTACCCAATAAACACCTGAACATACGCCAGTGTCGTCGGCGTTAGGGCGCAATCCGCTGCCCAGTGCCAGCCCGTTTGCTTCTTCATAAAAAAGAAGGTTCCCCGGGGTAGCAGGGCCAACAGCCATATGGGGGAAGCAGGGAAGGCCCGACGCTGCTAATGTGATTGGGCAGCGACACCTGATTTGGCCTGACAGGTTTGAGGCGGAAACTACTGGTATACACTTGGTAATTTCGAGGGGGCAATAGCAATGTAGGGAAAGGCTGCCTTGAGAGACTTAGTCAGTGGTTTATACATAGATAGAGGGAGGGAGGACTGAGCTGGCAAAAAAAGGTGGAGGTGGCCAGAACCCATTCCGGACTATGAGCCTCGTATCGCTGCGACCTAGCTGACAATGGGCACATCAGGCGGTGGAGCATTGGGCCAGTGGCAAGTGATCATATCTCGAAGTCACCAGGGCCCATTAGGGCAAGGTCCCGGCGCTAGACTAGGTGTGCGCCAAAGAAAGAAGATCTAAGAGACTGGGTTGTCCAGCCGCAAACTCGGGTTCGATAGTAGGAAACCTGAATGCAAGCAGATTTAGCGAGACGAGGGCAATTGGGATGGTGCAGGATAAGGAGTATAAGGAAGGACGTGTGTCTTGCAGGCGTCCGTGACTCGTCCAGTCACCGGGCCTTAAGGCTAGAATCGGTTGCTGGCGGTTGATGTGACTATATGCCACATCAACGGAGCCAAGGGTAGGTACAGACTGGAAATGGCCCCCAGCGTTCAGGGGCCATGGCCTCTGCCCGTGCATATATTCAGGGGTTGGTGTAGCCGTGGATTGAACGGCGGGGGTGGCTGAAGGGCCAAACTGCGAGGCACCCTCCGCCTAGTCCCTCCCCCACCTTTGGCGGTTGGGCAGGCGATTTTTTTTAGTACGTTTCCACAGCTGGATGGGCCTGTAGCGCCGTAAAGAAGGGTGAGATCAGGCACGGAGCCCAGGTCGATCACTGTTGACGTAATGGCGGCGAGCGTAGCGATGGCAAGGCCAGAGTGGGTTGGCCCCAGAAGGGGTCCAAAACCCTACACAGCTAGCGAAATGTTTGGATTGCACGGTATCCTGGCCGTTTACGAATGACGCATACCATGGCGCCTCTCGCTCGATCGAGTGTGCCAGCCTAGTCCCCAGATCGGATCCTAAAATTTCCAAGCCAGCTCGTCTTGCCTTTCATCAGCAGCCCAACGGCCAAGAGATAAGCGGCCGGAGGCGGAGACCATCCGTCAACCACCAGGGGCACAGGTGCCATACCCAGGGGCCGCTACTTTGCACTATGGGCCGGCGGCCAAGGGGCAAACGTGGTTGCTGACTTGGAATACAGGTATCACCCGCGCTGGCCACCTACCCTACCGCCTCCTGGTACTAAAGAGGAAGCCCGCGACCGTGCTGGTTTCAGACCGCTGCCCTGGCTAGGGCCGACGGAGCACGTGCGAAGCTTGCGTGTCGACTGCCACATATACATACGGTACGGGGTTATTTGGTAGGCGACAGGGACACCACGGGGAAGGGCCGGTTGCACCGTAGACGGGCAAGCACCGGCTCCGCATCGTCAAAGCATCCACGTGATACCAGCCGGGGCCGCATTACCCAAGCCCAGGGCTTGGCATGAGAGTGAAGGGTTGGCCCAGCCCTCCGCCTGCCCACGAACCCTTCACGCGGGCCTTGAAGCACCTCGTCTAAGCAGACCGGCACGGTAACTACGAAGCACAGGGGGAAGCAGTCGACGTTGCAAGGGCTAGCCTTCGTGGATGGGAGAGGAGCGGGGCTTAATTTAACGCCACTCAGGACGCTGCGACTCCCATCGGGAGAGCGTCGGGGCAGACATACGTCCAGCCTGCCGTGGCTAGGTGGGACTGGCGAAGCGAAGAATAGGGGGAATCGGAACGGGATGATTCGCCGCAGCAGTACGCGCGCCCGTTGAAAAGAATGTCCCATCTGCCCACACAGTTGTTTCCCCCTGAAGCGAAGCGTCCCCCCCCACTATTAGACCAGCAGTGCGGGACCCTATGGCCGCAGCCTGCGCCTCCATTATTTCTCACCTCATCCTCGGCCGTCCACCTATGGATCTCGCTCACCTCTCTTACCTCCCAATCTTTTCACCCGCAGTTTTCCTGTAATATATCCCACCAGAACCTCCCATCCCCATTGCCACTGGCAACGGACGAATCCGCACCACCCTGCCTCGCCCTATGTTCCTCGCTGGTTTCGCCTCTCCATCCTCTCGCGGTCCCCTCCCCCTCTAAACCTGCCCCTCGCATTACGTATTCTCGTCCCACCGCGGGCCCCTGGTTTTCTCCCCATTCGCCTTGCCAAGCCCCCATCGTTTCCCTTTTTTTCCGGATTATTCTCGCCGCCTACTGGCTTTTGCTGTAGGCCTGTACCGCCTCCTCTGCACTAAGGCTCTGTGCCCCACCCTCCCACCCATAGCGTGTGTGTGTGGCCTCCTCCTCCCTTCTACGCTTGCAGCGCCCACAGCTCGCAGCCTCTCCAACTCCCGTCCCCACCAACACACACCCCCGCACTCCCCACCGTACACACCCCTTGAAGGCGTCGTGCGTGGACGTGTACACACCACCCTACACGGCTAGGTGCGTTGTTATTCCAACCCACCCCCAACATTTCAACCGTTCAGATCGAACCCCCTCCGTCTCATCATCCGCTCCTGTATTGTCCATCTGGTGGAAGGTAGGTTTCAGCACCGATCTCGTCGTGCCCATCTCGCCTGGTTTCAGCCCGCGTGTCGTCAGACGACTCTCTCTCTCCCCGCCGCCATGTAAGGGTTCAGATGGAGGTAGTGGTGGTCATCCGGCCGTTCCCACCTGACCTACACCATCTGGCGGGCCCTAGGGGGCCTTGTGCAGCCGCGGCCGCCTTTTTCATGGCAGTTTCCCTCGCCAGGCGCCTCAGTTTGACGGTTGGGGAAGCCTATAGAGGGGGGATTGGGGGCGCTCTGGACACGCGGGCGTTTTCCGTCCTTCCCTTCAACCACAAGGCTTGGCGGCCGTGGTATGTTTTTCTATCAGCTTCCTCTCCTCTTTTCCCATCCCCTGCCTATTACAATAAGCTGGATATAATGAGTCACGCCAGATCGCCCCCCACCCACTATGGCCTTCCCCCTCCATCCCACCATTGGTGGCGGCGACCGGTGGGTGTGGAACAGAGGCCCCAGCGTGTGAAGAGAGGAGGGAGAGAGAGAGAGGCCTGCACAGCTCCTGTCTGATAGGCAGCCCCCTTGCTGCGGCCAATTTTATCCCGCCCATGGGACAGCGTTTCTCCCTCTCTCTCAGGACCCCTTGCCCTCTCGGCCGGAGGCTAGCTTCCTCAGCTGGTAGCCTTGTAGATGATAGCGGCCGGGCAGGCCTCGGTTCCGGGATTTCGGGTCTCCCACCCCTTCTGAGCTGATTGGATGCGCGCAGCGTGTATTATTAGCTTCTTGGATGCTATTTTTAGCCGAATATCCTCCCGACTGCCCCCTCACTAACTCACAATGCCGTCGATTATATTGCCCCCACTCTCTTACCGCTTACCCCCCCCCAGATTATAATCGTTTTCCACTAATTAATTAGCCCTTCTGCGCCCCGCCCTTAGCCTCACGCACCCGTGCGCGCGTCGTGTCGCGAGACCCAGCCCGCCCGGCATGTCGAAGGCCAAGTTCCGCTCCCGCAAGATCGACTTCAAGCGGCCGCTGCCCGTGTATCGGGCGTCGGAGCTACCCGATCTCGAGGATGCCACGGCCCTCCAGCGGACGGCCCCGCTGGTGGAGACGGGCGTGGAGAAGGAGGAAGAGGAGGAGCACCATCTCCAGGCCGTCATCTCTGCTGCCCAAGCTGCCGCCTCCGGGGGCGGCAGCAGCGGTGGCGCCCCGGTGGCCCCGCTCTATATTCCCACTCCGGACGCCTCGCGGTCGGTAGCCGACTATGACAAGATTTACCGCAAGACCTTCGTTCGACCCTCCAGCTACATCCGCTTCTCAGCGACCGTGGAGGAGTCCGTCGGCTGCCCATACTGCATGGACGAGGACGACACGGCCTGGCTAGTCTCCTTCAACAAGGGCCGCAAGGCCAGCCAGAAATTGCCCGAGGACGTCTTTGAAACCATCATGTGGCAGTACGAGACCCTAACCCGGGACATGGTCTTTACCAGCGATGACGACCTACCAACCTTCGCCACCCTAGAGGCCCGGGCCCATGAAAAGGTGACCCCACTGCACTCCCAGGCCCGGCTACTCTACGACTACTGGCACGAGAAGCGTGTCGACCGTAATCTGCGCCCACTCATGCCCACCCTCAAATTTGACGAAGTGGGCCGGCTACCCGGTACCACTACCACCGCCGCCAACGATGCCGATCCCTACGTGTGCTTCCGGCGACGAGAGGTCAAGCCACTGCGTAAAACTCGGCGGACCGACGCCCACTCTATGGAAAAGCTCAAGCGCCTGCAGGCCGAACTGGAGACCGCTCGGGGCATCCTTGAGATGGTGAGTCGCCGCGAGAAGATGCGCAAGGAGTCGCTGGTGCTCGAGCAAATCGTGTTTCAGCAGAAGTGCACCGTCCTCCAGCAGCGCCGCGCCCTCAATGTTCCCCGCGATGAAAACGACGACCTGTTTGGCTCGCGGCGTCGAACCCGCAAGCAGCTCGGGGCCCACGACAGCGGTGCCAACCGCACTACCATCACCATCCCACTGCGCCGGTTCAAGGACCACCGGGAGGGCTCACCCCTCACTGTCCACTCCCCAGCCTCCACCGCCGGTGGCAATGGCGCTTCTACCCCACTACTCAAGGTGCCCTTTCTTGTACCTCCGAAGCTGGTACCGTCAATGTCGGAGCTTGCTCACAAGGAAGTCAGCCGCCGTCGCGCCCTGAACGAAGGGTGGGTCGACACCACCGCCAACCCTTACGAGCCGGCCGTATCCAAGCCCCCACACCCGCTGGGCTTCTACCGGGCCTACCCGGATGCCGCGCGATACCCTACCACGGGGCCTGCGGCTTACCACCGGCCTCATCCCTACCGCCGGCCCGCTCCAGCCACCGGCTCTGCCGACAAGGATGTCTGGAATGCCTCTTCGCCCTCAGGTCTCTACACCCGGCCTCATCAGCCGTCCTTCCGCTGCCGCATGGGCCGCAACGGCCGTCTGTTTGTCGACCGGCGATACCTCCCCGTGTCTCCGGCCGACAGCGACGGCTCTACCGTGTCTGCCGAGGACCTCAGCCATCCTGCCACTCGACACGCACGCTACGGCTATGACTACGACGCCTACCGCTACGACGATGGTGGGAGCGCCGATTTTAATGACTTGGTCATGCTCGCCCCGGCCTCTCGGGCAGCTCAGCGGTACCGTTTAGGTTTGCTCACCGAGCCCGACCAGCGTAGCCTGATCACCAAGCCCTCGTTTATTCACTTGTCAAATCACCAGCCCGCCACACCCTCTGCTGCCCAGTCGACCGCGTCCACCAGCTCAACCACTGCTACTACTGCCGCCGCGTCGGTCTCGGGATTTCCCTCCACGTCCAAGGCCTCGACTGGTGCCGGGGCCACTGCCACCGCTATTTCGACCACCACCAAGGCTACAGCAGCCACCAGCAGGGCATCCGCCAGTACCCCGGCCGCCCGGGCCGCCCCGACTAAGACTGCCATGGCTAATAGCAACAAGATCCAGCTCTCTTCGGAAACCCTGCGGTCCATGTTCGGCTCTAGCCCTTTGAACTCCGGATCGCCTCTCACCGGCCTGATCCCTTCGCCCGTCAGTATGCTGCCGTCTGGGACCCACTCGCCCTTCGTTAACTCGCTGACCAAGCAGGCTTAAGAGGACGTCTCCTTACCCCCGCGTCATCCCTCACTCGCAATGTGTACAACTCCGCGTCCCTCTCTTTCTCTCTCTCCCCCTCACGTCACGCCCTAATGACTCTCCTCTTCACCTCTCTCCCACCACCACCCCTTAACCGCGTCTATGTCTCTGCTTTTTGGTCTACATGTACACTATAATCTTTTTGGAACCTCACACCCGCCCGCTGTTCAACTCTTCCTATTCGCCCAAGGGCAAACCGAGGCCTCCCCCCCCCCCTCGGTTCCTCATGACACATGTCTTCTAAGCCGGTTGCAGTGGTATCTTTTATTTGTTGCGCGGACTTGGCGGAGTCCACTACCATGGCTCCCCTGTCCGGGTTCTTTCGCCTCCTACTTCCTCGCAACATTTCATTATTTGCTCCATGTATGGGAGGGGTGCTGGTACAAGCCGTGGGGGGGGGAGTTGCAAGAGTGTTGTGGGTAGGTCCCTAGCTTTCCTGCTTTGGACGCAGGGCAAGAAGCCTGTACACGTGTGCACAAGTCATCGTGAAGGGGAGGGGGGAGGAGACTCCTACTATGCGGTAGATGGGGTTTCAGCCATCTCCCATTCCCCCCCTCCCCTCCTTTATTTTCATCTTCTACTGTCCCCAACTTTGTCTCCCAGTGCTACGGGGTTTCTTTTGGGGATTTCAACGTGATTTTAATGGATGGCTCTGCCATTTCATGAATCTCGCGCACCTTACAACTAGAAAAACAACTGTAAAAATAATTTTAAACAACCAAATGTCAACCCTAACAATACCGGCCCATACAATTCAAAGAACCATCCAACCGATCCACCTAGTTGTGTAGGGGGGATTCAAGGGCGTGGGTGTACGTGGCTGTTGCTGTACAGAGAGAAGTCTCCGCCGCAACATGGGATATAACCTACTGGTCACTCCTTGTCATCATCATGGAACTTGACACTAACACTGTTCACGCAATGGCGCTCGTCGGTAGGCACATCGAATCCCTCACCTTTAAACACATGTCCGAGGTGACCACCGCAGGCGGTGCAGGTGATTTCGGTCCGTTGCCGCCCTCCCGAGTTATCGGGTTGACGATGAACGGCACCAGGGATGGCGTCAAAGAAAGCCGGCCAGCCGCAGCCAGAGTCGAACTTGGTGGTGGATTTGTAGAGCGGGGTGCCGCAGCCAGCGCAAGTGTAGACGCCTTGGGTGGTTGGAGAGGGTGGTGTTGTGTGTGTAGTAGTAGTAGTAGTAGTAGTAGTAATAATAATAAAATGTACAGGTAGCATATTGGAAGTGTGTTAGATATGTGTATGTCGATGTGTGTTGGCGCAGACGAGGTTAAGGTCTCTTCCTAAACACGCCTGCCGTTCATATCCCACCACAGATCGGAGACCAGCTCTGTCCCCCCGAACTACTCCCTCCTCGCCACCTCCGCTCCTCCGGCCACGGTCTTGTCCACCCGCCAGATCTTATGTATCTACGGCGAAGGTTGGGGAGGGGGCGGAACGAGTGGAGTCGAAGGACCGAGACTTGTTTGGAGCTCAAAAACACTTACCAGGCTCGTTAAACTTGTTGTACTCGCCGGTGCCGGGCGCCTCGGTGCCCTTCTCACGGAGGATACGGAACTGCTCGGGGCTGAGGATGGCCTGCCATTCCTGCTCGGACTTGGCTTTGGAGTTGGCGGCCATTGTAGACGGATTGGAGGAGACGGGGAGCGGTGGTTGGCTGGGTCGGAGAGAGACCAGCGTCGTGGTGAGGCAACGTGTCCGAAAGTAAGACTGTAGCAGTTGGCGAGGTGCGGTGGCGGTGGCGGTGAAGTGAAGGGGGGTCGTGTGGCGGACGAAGAAGCGGGCCGAGAAGGACATGGGTGTGTGAGGGTAAGAGGAATGAGGTGCCGGGTGGGAGGTCTTTTATATAGGCACAGGCGGGTATGGCGGGTATAGACCGAATACACACATACAGGTCGTGGTTGGTGGAAAGGAAACGGCAAAGTGGAAGGAAAAGCGAGCACGGCAGGAATAGAGGCGAGGGTGAAGGAACTGTAGGCGCTAGAACTCGCGCCCTATTCTCCGCCTCCCCTTCACAATGTGGCGCAGTTGCCCAGAGGCAGCGGGAGTGGATGGGCTTACCTACCTCCAAGCTCTCGCACCCCTCCTAGCTTCGCTGGGCTTTGTAGGTGTATGATGTGTGTGTGATGATGGGAGGAAGGTGGGGCGGAGAGGGTTTTTGGCCTCGATGGATTTCTAATACAACCGGGCGAAGGGCCTCTGCTGATTGGCAGGCAATGGTGAAACCGTCGCAGGTCTAACGGGCTCGGGAGGATTAGGTCAGATAAAAGGCGAGCAAAGACATCGATGGCTCACCCCGGGTAGTTTCTATTAGCTTCCCCTCCTCTCCCACCCCTCCGCATCGAAGTTGATATGTGAATAATCACAGCCCCCAACTTGTCCGCCAACTCTCGACGGGAAACCCCGTGTGTGAGCGTTTACACCGCGGGCCATGGTGTCTTGCCAGAGTTCGGCCTGTACAGGTATGCCCAAGAGAGCCCAAAGCATCGGTGTGCGGTGATGCTGAACGAGCCAGCGGACCTCCATCAGCATTCCCAAGTACAACAAGCCTTTATCCTGCTACGTTTAGTTGGCCCTATTCAGGAGACGAGCGTTGCGAGGTGAAGATTGCCCGTTCCCTGGCTTCGTTTCTTTATTTAAACCCCCCCCTTCCCACCAATTACACAAGCCGGGCCTGCTGGCCATGACTGGCTCCCGTTCATTTCTAGCTCACGCCTCTAGACCTACGAACTGTCTCGTAAAGCACGTTATCCAAGTGTATTATGAGCCTAGCCCATCCCTTCCCCTTCCAAATCACAGATATTACTGTCGCAGGCATGGTCGCAAGGAAGAGCACACCGCCTTCTCCTCTGCTTCTGGCCTAGCTTGCCTTTCGCGCTCCATTCTCGACGACCTCTATGTGGTTCCCCCCCCCCTATTCTAATTACCACGATCGATAAATGACGTATGAATCCGCCAGTCACTCTACAGCTAAAGGGCACATATACTCTACTCACCCCTCTCCATTTCGCCTTCACCCCGCAGTGTGGCTGGGCGGGTTAAGCGGTCGGTCTATATAGGATGACCGAATTACCTTACACATGCGTACTACTCACCCTGAAGAGAACATGGCTACTTTCAATTTGTATTTATATATATATAAACACCGATACAGAAAGCGACACGTAATACCCAGTAGCCTAAGCTAGGGCAGCCAGGGCGGTTACCAGCGGGGTGGTAAATGCCAGGGTAAGTACGGATTGTCCCAGCGTCGGGAGCCGAGCTGCACTGGCGGCACTATTGCTGTTGCTGCTACTGGTACCGTTGGACGTGAGGGGCTTGGAGTTAAATGTGACGTTGTTAAGCTGGGCGGTGAACCGGAACAGATCGCCCGTATCGTAGTAGTCCACTGAGATAAAGTTCGGGATGCGTTCGCGCGACGTATCGTTCAATGGGGGTAACGACGACTTTTGGCGGGTGTAAACCCCGGCGCACTGCTCGTAGTGCTTCTGGAGACTGTCGATATGGTTCGTGGTGCCGGCGCTAGAGGAAGCCGACACCTCATACACGGTACTGAGGAACTGCTGGTTGATGTAGGCGAAATGGTTCAACACCGAGAGGGCGCCGTAGGTCTTGGCGGGGGTCTGCGGGGACGACGGCCGGTCAATGTTACAGTTAAAGGTCGCGTCGTTGGCCATGACCTCCCAGGGCGTTTCCCACACGTATACGTACTCCGGGTGGATCCAAGGCACGCTCGCCTGGTCCGCACCCTGGTCGGCAAACACCACCAGACGCTTGTTTTGGGCAATCATCGTGGCAAGGGTCGGCCAGCTTTGTAACAGTTCCGTATCGCCCGATGCCGGCTGGGTCCACGCGTACGTATCGAGGCCCGCCTTCTGAAACACGCTGGCCATTTGGGCGGCGCTAAACTTGCCCACGTTCTCAATTAGGATCGTCACGACTTCGTCCTGGTTAGCCTTGAGGAACGTGGTGACGTTGGTGAGCCCATCGGCGGCCGAGCCAGCGTCGAGGAATAAGCAAGCCGTGTGGCAGAGCTCGATGCCGCCGCTGTTATCGTTGGACGAGTCGGCAGCCTGAAAGGCCATGGTGCTAGAAGGTACGAAATCGAGCATGAGCCCGCGAATGCCATCGGCCAACTGGAGACTGATGTCCCGGTTCTGGTTGCCGGCGATACCCGCGGCCGCAGCGTACGAGTTGTGGGTGGTTGGGTAGGCTACTTGAGAATAAGGGCGGTTGCAGAGGTCAGCGTACCCGTTGCAGGCGCTCGGTGAGGAGGCGGCGTAGGTGGTGGTGGTGGTGGTGGAAAGCCCGGCGGCCAAGACGGGAAGGAGAGCGTTTAACCGCATGGTATGACAACCCAGTTTGAGTAGTGCGGGGCCGTGGGTATGTGTACAGCAAGAGAGTGATATGGAGGTGGGCACAATGGATTAGCGGTTTCGAGTTACACAAGGCGTGTGGATGGTAGAACCGCTTAATAGAGGTAAGAAGTATTCAAAGTGTAAAAATTAGCACGCGAGTGGAGAGCTGGCAGGGGGAGGACGACTGACGTCCTATTTAAACAGGTAGGGTAATTGGCCCTAAACAAGGTTAGAGATAAAGTCGTTCCGGTTGGGGGGGGAGAGAAGAGAGACAGCAGTGAATAACAAGCGTGGGCAAGGCATGGATACAGAAGGGACAGCGGAGGAGATTACACGACGCAGTGTTGACAGCCGGCCGGGTATTTATATATTCACTGTCCAGTACCTGCAGCAATCGGCAGTCAAGGTCGCCGGGTGACGACGTATTCACCCTTGTATTGTTCATACTGTCAATTGTGCGGCGAGTGGCAGGGAGGAAGGCGTGGGGGTTGCCTTGGATTTCGAAGGCGAAGGCGGTTCGGCGGAATAGACTGAGCCGCGGCAGTAAGAAGAGATCCGGCAAGCTGCCATTCGTTGACGATTTCCGCCTTCCATAGTACCCCTTTCATTCCAGTCGGGGAAGGCGCCTTCCTTCCCATTCCACCCCCCTCCTTTTCACTTGTTAGTTCTGCTGCCATGGGCGCGAGTGAATATGTGTAGATAGTGTTACAGAAAAAAAGCCCTGGTGCTAAAGTGTAATCTGCCCTGATGGCAAACTCTACGTCCAGAGGGGATAGGCGGCAGTAGCATCTGGCGGGAACAATGCCATGTAAATGGCGGCTAGCATGCACCAGCCCTGCAGCTGAGTCGTCTTGCTGGTTATAAAAAATACATGTGCAGAATCGCGACGTGGGGGCTTCGTACGAAGGATCCGGCGAAGAATAATGCGTGAGCGATGGCGACGGCTTTCCAATGGTCACTGCCCTTCAGTGACGCAGGTGGAGCTCGGAGCTGAAAAGAATTCACACTCTGTCCATCCGGACCTTTCGGGGTCTCCCATGACGCGCCCAAGTGTAACCGTTGCTGCCTGCCACATCCGGCCGAGCTGCTCATACACTCCGTTGGGGTAATGGCGGGCCAATGACAATCTAACGCCAAGTAACCAGGACAGGCCGCTCTCCCGGCCCAGCCTCTCACCTCTCCCTCTCTGACCTGTGACCCGGTGGTTCCATATGCAAACAATGCGGATACTGGCCAACCAGTCTTCTATCAACCTAACCAGGTTCTAGTCGTTCTGATTGTTCTTGTAGAAGCTTGTCCGCTGCGAAGAAATATATATATATATATGTATATGCAAACCGGTGCGAAGCCTCAGCATCGGGATTGGTCAAGGGAATAGAATGGGTCAAGCCCGGTATCCCTCGTACCGCACCATCCCCACTATACGCTAGAAATCAAGCCGAAGGCCATTGTCATTCAGCGCTGAACACATCGGCTCGTCACCGTAATTTTTAGCGAGTGAGTACGAGGTTAGGGGCGGCAAGTAGCTGGAGGGGCTCCAGGGGTTAATGTGGCTAGTTGGTAATTTGACCAGGCAGCGAGACCAATGACGAAGAATAAGAGTGGGTAGTGTCCCTTCCCCCGCATGAAAAATAAGCGTTCGTATATGGTCTTGGACATGGCATAGAAATCAGCAGGTGGTTATTAAGAAGATAAGCCCATGCATATTGGGGGAGGTGCAGTCAAACTATCAAGTTGCTGCATCCGTACAACTACACACCCCATCAGCTGGTCTAGCCTCTAAATCCAGAGGAATATGAGGAACGTCTCGATAGTCTGCTCTACCTTCGTTGACCAGCCTTCGGAATTTAATAACCAACGGTCCCGATTTTCAGTTTGCCACTGGCTGCCGAATGGCCCAGCGTAGACCAACTCACTCGTGTAACCCACCTCGTTGCAATTGTTCATGTACAGGGCCTATTTCCGGCATGCAATAGTAATCCGGCCGTAGGCTATAAATGGAACTATAGGCAGGCGGTCGTAAGCAGCGGCAGGGCAGTTCGGCCACCGGAATCGACAGAACGAACCCTGCTAAGATAGCCGTAATAACTAGCCATCACCCCCTAGGTGGGAGTTGTGAGGGACCTGGTGTAACCTAGTCTAGTAGAAAAATATTATGGACTTTAGGTACCATCCATACCTGCTATTGTGGCCTCCGTAGACCATTCCGCACCACTTGCGCTGCCTTCTAACCTTCCTCTCCCTTCTTCTGCCCTGTATGGGGCAGATATCGCGAGGACTTGGTCAGTGTAACCTTACCTTATTATTTGGCCATTCGCTACTCTCGATTACTTATATGCCGGATACTCGACCACTACGAACGGGCGGAATCCATACTGTACGGTCGTACGAGTCTCGTCGTGTAATCCACAGAGTGTTGCCACCCACCGTATTAGACCGATGGTACATGCTTCGAATGGCCGCCGTTGCTACCAAAAAGCAGCCTATTCCGTCACCTGGCAGCGGGGTTATGGGGTGTGGCTGGGGGCACTTCGATAGGATATAAGGGCGGTACTCCGCTCAACGGAAGGGTTGGTCACCTGTTACCTTATGTTTACAACTACTTATTTCTCTGTCCTATGGTATCCTGTCAAGTTCCGGCCTTTAAGGGATGTGCTAGATACCGTCGCGCTGTATATTATTCATCTCTAGCGTCCTGTTCTATCAGAATATGTTTATCTTAGTTTATGTCATCATTCTTCTGCCATTCGGGGCAGTGATTTCTGCCGGATTGACCCAGGAACAGCACCCTGCACAAGCTAATGTAGACGTCCCGCTGGCTAACTTAAACGCCGATCTGCTGGACAACGTAATGCACCATTTGACCACCCGTGAGCAAGGCGAGCTGAGGCGTACTTCGCACGCCTTATCAAGTCGGGTTGAATCGATACAGTCTCGGCGAGACCAGAAGGTAATTTTAACATGGGACAGAACTCGGTTAGCATCGTCATCGAGCGGGTTTGCCTGAATTATCTGGTTGTCTTGCGTACCCCTGTCGGCTCTACCGGAGCTTACTTATCTTCTCCACTCACCACGGCCTATGCATTCCGTTTTTTGATCACCCTCTATCCTCAACGCAGTACCTGGCCATGGCCAAAAACTACCTTGACGCCCAGAACTCATCCGGCAGGCGCATCACTACTGACAAAGAACTTTTTGTCAGCCTGGGGGAATTGGTTCGACCGTTCGCCTACGCCTGGCTGCTCAATGAAGCCCGTGTCACGAGTTTGCAGCCGGGTGGCTGGAATAACCTTCGCTGGGAAATGACAAGCGCCATGGAGCATGTGCGCATTATTTTTCTTGAGTTTCAAGAACGCCGGTGGATGGGTCTCGTCGGACTTCGGGCCGCTATTCGCCAACATTTGGGTCCCGACGCCCGTCTAGAAAAAATGCTATTCACCGTGGATAGCGCCAGCAGGGCTGTGACTGTGGATAGCAACGGTGACGGCGCTACCCTAGGCTCCCATCAGCTGATCGTTCCGTCCGATCTGTTAAAGACGCCCTACGCCGCCCTTTACGAGCTGTCTACATATTGCAACGCCGACGACGACCGTCTAGGCAATCTCCTGCGCATTCTGTTGCGGGTCCCCACCAGCACCCATATCATGTTGCGTCTCATGGGCAATGAACAGACCGGCCTCTTTGGAAAAACCCACCCTCGCCCTCTTAACGGCCCGAGTTTCAATGAACACGGAGAATTCATCCACTCGCCCTACTGGGCCACGGACCTCAGCCTCGCCCTCCTAACTTTACGGTTCCTCGATCACCCCACACGACCCATTAGCTCCTCGTCAGTCCTCGCCCAGGTCCTATCCAATGATGATCTGGTCACGAGCCAAACGCGAATGTTCGTATGGGCGCTCGGCACCGAACTGCAGGTCCTTGGCATGCACCAACTACTACCCACGTTCAACGATACCGACTTCAGCATCATCGCCGAGTGTGCACGGCAGGAGAGCTGGTTCATAGCGCAGGGGGAGGCCCTCCGAAGGATCCAAGGTCAGGTAATCAAGGTGGCTTGTAATGACTTATTCTATTCTGCCTCGCCGATTCGACTCGGTGCCGATCGCAACCTGATTATCGACCTTTTCAGAGTCTACCGCCCCTGAGTATCCCAACGAAGAGGAGGGGTAGTACCACAGTCGCGGGCAAAGCGGTGCAGTTAGTGCTGGGCGAGCTGACCTATCACCTTCGGTGCGGTGTCCTGATTTCGGCCTGGCCGCAGGGTCTTGAAATTTCAAACATGAAAAAAGGCACCCATAGACCCAACATCGAATCCTACAGCGCCAATTTTATTTATTAGAGAGCTATGGCACTGACGACGAACCGGAAATAGTAAAATAATATTCATTCCTTCCTCATACCGGTGCTCCGGACACGGCTCTTGTTGACGTTATATGTGTATGATGATGTGAAGAGGAGTTGTCCTATCGTCTAGTAATATGCATTAAAATTCAACCGGTGATTGCAATGGAAGCGGTTTGGTCACTCTGCCCTTCTCACTGATACCACCTGTAGGTCGGCTTTCGCTACATGCCAGATGCTGTTTGTCCTAGTATCCAAAGTGTATTTCGGCAAATTAGATTAGCAGTTAGGGATATATATTATATAGTGAAAATCAAGAATATCCCTAGATAATTAGCCCAAATGCAAGGGACGGGCGTTGTATGTTCCCCTCCTCCGAAAAGGCACAGAGGTAAAGGTTCGGCCGATCCGTTCAGAAGGTCAGGGTGTTTGTGGGTGGCAGTGAGTCCACATATGAGCTGCGAGCGGCAGCCATACCTGGGCTTGTTTCGTCACCGCTCGTGTTCATCAGGCGGGTACCGGCGAGTAGCAGGTCCATGCCGAAATTGCCGGCGTTAACATTGAGAAGCCCCAAGTATCCATCGTTGCGAGTGCGGGCCAAAAGGAAGAACACGACCCAGGCCTGGAACTGGCTATCGCGACGCGGTGCAGTCTCTAAGCAAGTTTGAGGCTGAGCGAGGACAACGAAGCGCGGCGGGTTACGGTCTACCTGTTTGATTTGCAAGGTCTGGCGAGGGTCTGGGGACACGTCACACTGCACGGCGTAACGGAAACTGAACGGCCGCCCGGCGTTGGCTTCGAGGGAGGCCCCCGGCGATATGAGGTCCAGGTAGGAGCAGACCAGGTGGAAAATGAGTTGGGCGTCGGACGGGTCACGTGAGCCGTTGGCCGCAGTTGAGGAAGCGCCGGCGGCGGCGGCGGCGGTGGTGTGGCTCATCATACTGACTGAAGGGGCGTTGCCAACAAGAGACAGAGAGCCCAAAGATTTGGATACACCATGGTCATCGGCAGACCAGCGGTAGGCGGCCATTACGCCCCCGGAGGCCAGGGCCCGGGCGCGGTCAATCACATAGCGGCGGGACGGATGGTTGGGAACGGCCAAATAAACCTCCAACTTAAGGCGGATCTTGGCCAGGGGTTCGTGAGCGAACCGCGGGGTGGCCAGGTCAGCGAGGGTAGTTGGCGGGGCGTTCTGATTGGCACCCAGGGCCGGGCGGCTAGCCACGGCACCCCAGGTACTACCGCCAAACGATGCGCCGAAGCCCGGGGTGGGGGCCACGGGGGCCGCGGTAGCGGAGGCCGCGGACGGCGCAAGGGCGGCGGCTGCGGTCACTGTCTGGGCGGCGGTCTGTAGGGAATCAAACTCAGAGCAGGTGAGGTGGCCCAGACCTTGGTTTCGCAGTTCGGCGTCGACGGTGTCGATGCTATGGACGAGAGGCTCAAGGATGCGCACCGAGATCCAGCGCCGCATGTTCTCGGTGAGCTGGTCGAGGTCGACATCACTTACATGTAGCTCGTCGTGGAGCACATCCCGGGCGTCAACGAAGCGGTAAGCCTCGTGCCAGGCGCTCGGGTTCTTGTTGTGCTTACTCTTAGCGCGGGTATGGTCTTTGAAGTACGGCGGTGAGTGTGGGGACGCCGTTTGGTAGGCTGGTAGCGGTGGGAAGGTCCGGCCCGCGTCCGCTGGCGCGTCGCGGCCGGAATGGGCGGTGAACGGCGTGTTGTAGTCCGCCGGGGCTGGCGAGAACAGATTGGCTACACCCATGCTGTCCGGTCGCGTCGGGGTGACATCGATGGCCGCGGGCCCCAGCATGCTATCCAGGTCACGCAGGTTGTCGATCGACCGGAAGGGTAAGCGGGCGCTCGGTGTAAAGGTCGGGTTCGGGGTGGCCGAGGGCATGGTGTTACGACTCAGCACGGTCACGGGTCCCTCGGACCGCGTGGCGACGGTGGAAGTGGGAGCAGGCGGCGGCTGGCGTGGGGTGGCCCCAAACAAACGGCGTTGGTACTTGGGCGGGCTGACTGAGGTCGGACTGACTGCGGAGGTTTTCACGCCAGGATCGAGCCCGACGAGGTGGCGCTGCTGTGGGGTGAGAGACAGCTCATCGTAACGGGACCCAGGCTTGATAAACTTCCAAGCGGCCTCCGCGACGTTGAACAGGAGTATACCATACACGGCCCACTCGATAAGGAGGATTGTGTTGGTAGGGAACGTTCCCAGGCGGAACAAGAAGCGCCGGACAGCCAAATAGACGCTGGTACTGGTGATCAGATACACTACAATGAGGACGCCTAGGTTGATTTGAAGGCGCTTGAGGGTGGCCCCGGTAATCCCACGAGCCTCGCGGAGCTGGCGGAGCCGCTGGAGCTCTGGGTGCTCCCATCGGCCACGTTGCTCCTGGTCCGGCGAGGCAGGGGATTTAGATGGGGACGCCACGGAGGACAGCACCGGCTCGGGGTCGAAGGCCGTACTGGGGGTGCCTGTCAGGTCGGTGCGGTGGCGCAGACGGACCTTGTAGGTCGGCTGGATCGGGGAAGAGGCATCTACGGGGGGTGCGTCAGCCGGCCGGGTGCCAGGTGTGGTGGGGCCCGCGGGGCCCATCCGGGCGGGTGTGTTCATGGCTGTGTTGGCGCCAGGGGTGCGGGGCTTGTACCAGCGCGGCAGTGTTCCGCCCGGGGTTCTTGGCAGAAACGGGGACTTGACCTGTGCGGTCATTTGCGGAGTTGTGGATACCTGGGATGCGGTGGGTTTGGCCCGCGGCGTCATGTGGGTAGCCTGTTGCGGCGGCGACTTTGGCGGCTGCTGCTGCGGGATCCCCGGGGGCGTTGAAGGACTAGCGTCGTAGTCGTCGTCGAAGGGATCGTCGTCCTGCATCTCCTGTAGCATCGTGATGAGTTCCTGTTCCCGTTGCGTACGTATTCCCGGCGCAGGAAAATTGCGGCCGTCTAATGGTGGCAGCGGACCGGCGGACTTAGGCGGTTCGGCCGTCTCGGAGGCAAACGTCCAGAGCGGCATGGCTGCGTGGAGAGACGCTTAGATCGAAGCCCAGGCGAGACGAAGGGAAACGGACTTTGAAAAGCTTAAACGGGATAGGTTGAATTATGGACCGCGATAGAACAGAGAAAGGCGGCCCCGTGGCAAGCGGAGGAAGGAAAACCGCGTAAAGCTATCCGAATGGTGGATTTCCAGGGCAAAACAGACCAGTCAAGTAGGGCTTGTGCAGTTGATACTAGCAATCAAAAGCGGTCTGAGCCAAGTGTGGAGGAGACACCTCTGCGCCCCGTCCACCTATGGCAATGCGTGGGGAGTATAGGAGCCCTGGGCATTTTGGTCATATCCTTGGCTGAGGGAAAAATCCACTACGCCACATGCAAACCTGCTTGAATGGTGTTAAGCTTCATACCTTTTGCGTGGCATTGCTGTTAGTCCCACTGGCTAAAATTCGTTTTACTCGTCGTACCGTGTCTCTGAAGTACACTCCACGGTGCTCTTTATTCGTTTCTGAGGACTCATGACCCGCTAGACCGTTTAAACCTCAACTCATTCATTTAAGATGGACAGGCCTGGTGGCGACGGCGTGTATGGCAGCAAATCGGTAAGTATGCGGACCAAAGGAATGCGACCTGGGCCCGCGGGTTGGTCGGCAACATGGTATCTTGGGACCAACATTCTCGCGCCCTGCGCACTACGAGTACTCAATACACCCCTCTCCATGTGCTTTTCATGTACCATCGTTTCCTACTCTTCAGAAGGACACCAGTTTCCGGCGGACCTGGGATCGCGACGAGTATGAGAAGCGTGCTCGGGAGCGTAGTCGGCTAGAACGCGAGGCGGAGGAGGATGAAGATCGCAAACGTAAAGGTAGGTCGCTTTAGAGAGAACAAGGGCGACCCGCAGGTCAAGGATGACTTGGCCACGTCCAGCTGGGCTCCCCTCTGGCCAGGGCCCGCAGGGGTTGCAAAACCGGCCATCACTTACCATTTTCTTTGTACCATTTCCTCCCCCTCCCGCCTTTTTATCGGCCTTCCTCCTACTACTTCACGATAACGTCGCTCAGGCCTCCCGCCCATCAAGCGGCAGCGGTTCGGTGCCGCCGTCCCCGAACGAGACTTGCTTCGGGCCCGCGAGGAGAAGGTCAATTTTGAAGCTGCCCTGGGCAAGACCCAGGCCGCGGGGGCCAGCGGTCGCCAGCCAGGATTCTACTGCAAAGTGTGCGACTGCGTGCTCAAAGACAACGTAGCGTATTTGGACCACATCAACGGCAAGAAGCATCAGCGCGCCCTGGGCATGTCGATGAAGGTCGAACGTAGCACACTTGAGCAGGTCCGCGCCCGCATCCAGATGTGGAA